>CAUYLG010041626.1:0-99274 GCA_963573385.1 Cacajao melanocephalus
ACCAGAGGGGTTCTTCTCCCTCGGTTACTTCCAGGATCTCAGGCCTGAGGCCTACTTTCCACAGGAACTGGATGCAAGGTACTACAACTCCTTTATCAGCAGGAGAGGCACTTGCTCCAAGCCTGCCATACACCATATGCCCTTTCAGGCAGGGACGCCACTGCCTGGATCTTTGGTTCTCATCCTGGTCTGGCTGTCTTCCCATGTTCTGCTTCTGTTCTGTGACTGCTTTAGGCATTCCTCCTACTACAAACTACTATATGGTTATATAGAAGGATTATATAAATCAGCACTAAATGTGTCAGTACAGCTCCGACTATGATACCTATATGATTGTATAGAACTAAGTAGACATAAGTATTAAGTATGATTATATAAACTAGATATATGTAAGCAGTAAGCTATACTTCAAGCACTAATTCTATAAACTAATATATGATTATATATACAGGATTATATAAAGGAAACATCTGAGCAATAACACTATAAACAGATATTCTTCAGGCACTGGCTGTGCCTGGCGTCTGGACAGTTCTCCTTCCTCGGTGCCCATGGAGGGTGTTACCCACAACCTCACAGCCTAACGGCTTCTTTCATGCATGTAACAATATTTCAACTTCCTGTAAAGCCAAATCTCTTATAAGACATTATATTAGCAAATTTAAGTTACTCTATATTTTTTAAATTACTAAGGATCCTCATACCATTATTTCCCATAAATGTCTTAAAGAAGACAAATGAGTTGTAATTGTCTTGTCTTACATTACATGAGGGGAAAAAAACAGTGCCATCTTGGTTCTTTTTTTTTTTTTTAGACGGAGTCTTGCTCTGTCATCCAGGCTGGAGTACAGTGGCATGATCTTGGCTCTTTGCAACCTCCGCCTCACAGGTTCAAATGATTCTCCTGCTACAGCCTCCCAAGTAGCTGGGACTACAGGCATGCGCCACTACATCTGGCTAATTTTTTTATTTTTATTTTTATTTTTAGTAGAGACAGAGTTTCACCACATTGGCCAGGCTGGTCTCGAACTCTTGACTTTAGATGATCCTCTCACCTTGGCCTCAGCCTCCCAAACAAAGTGTTGGAATTACAGGCATGAGCCACCATGCCCAGTCATCTTGGTTCTTTTGAAGTGCAGTTGCCAAATTTGGTTACTTAACTTTAAAGGACTGTAAGTGGATGTTTAACTAATAAGTTTGTGCTGAAGACAGCTTTACAGTATCTTCAGTTAAGAGCATACATGTTCTTTTCTTTTTTTGAGATAGGGTCTCGCTCTGTCGCCCAGGCTGGAGTACAGTAGCGTAATCTCAGCTCACTGCAACCTCAACCTCCCAGGCTGAAGCAATCCTCCCATCTCAGCCTCCCGAGTAGCTGGGACTAGAGGCACAGGCACATGCCACCACACCTGGCTAATTAAGAGCATACATTTTCAATTTTTTGTTTCCAAAAAATTGAGTGATGAACAAGACTGTATTAATGATGAGCTTCCTGAGCAATGCACTGAAAATTTTCACCCAGACACACATTTGAACTTAAACAGTTCACAGGGAAGGATCAACAAAAGTGAGTTCACAGACCATGTAAAAAAATCCACACAATCTACATTTTTTTAAAAAGTCAATTTTCAGTTATCTATGGGGTGATTTCCAAACCCACATTTAAATGCAATTATAAATGAACAGTTCATAGCTAAATATAAAGTATTTATTTGGCATTATCTGCAATTTAGATTAATAGGATTCCTGGGGAAATAATAAATTGCTGATACTGCAAAAACAGATTTGTTTGTGGAGCATGAGACATATGTCCACTTTCTTCCTAGATAAAAAACCCAGTTCAAATTTTGTTTACAGCAAGCCCTATAGGAATTTTTTAATACTTTAGGAATGAGTATTTCCTTTACAAATAAATTATTGAATAAAGCTTTATTATTATTTTTTTATTTCAATAGTTTTGGGGGATACAAGTGGTTTTTAGTTACATCGATAAGTTCTTAGTGGTGACTTCTGAGGTTTTGGTGCACCTGTCACCCAAGCAGTATATGCTGTACCCAGTATGTAGTCTTTTATCCCTCACCCTCCTCCCATCTATTACCTGGCCCACAGGTCCCCAAAGTCCATTATATCATTTTTATGCTTTTGCATCCTCACAGCTTAGCCTACTTATAAGTGAGAACATGAGATAGTTGGTTTTCCATTCCTGAGTTATTTCACTTTGAATCATGGCTTCTAGCTTCATCCAAGTTGTTACAAAGGCCATTATTTCATTCTGTTTTATGGCTGAGTAGTATTCCATGTGTATATATACCACCTTTTCTTTATCCACTCATTGGTCAATGGGCATTTAGGATGGTTCCATATTTTTTGCAGTTGCGAATTGTACTGCTATAAATGTGTGTGTGCGTGTGTCTTTTTATATAATAACTTCTTCTCCTCTGGGAAGATACCCAGTAGTGGGATTGCTGGATTGAATGGTAGTTCTACTTTTAGTTCTTTAAGGAATCTCCATTCTGTTTTCCATAGCGGTTGAACTAATGTATATTCCCACCAGCAGTATTAAAGTGTTCCTTTTTTACCACATCCACACCAATGTCTATTTTTTTTTATTTTTAAATTATGGCCATTTCTTGCAGGAGTAAGGTGGTATCTCATTGTGGTTTTGATTTGCACTTCCTTGATAATTAGTATTGTTGAGCATTTTTTCATATATTTGTTGGCCATTTGTATATCTTCTTTTGAGAATTGTCTACTTATGTCCTTTACCACCCACTGTTTGATGAGACTTTTTCTTCTTGCTGATTTGAGTTCCTTGTAGATTCTGGATGTTAGTCCTTTGTTGGATGCGTAGTTTGCAAATATTTTCTCCTACTCTGCGGGCTTTCTGTTTACTCTGCTGATTATTATTTCGCTGTGCAAAAGGGTTTTCATTTAATTAGGTCCCGATTATTTATTTTTGTCTCTGTTGCATTTGCTTTGGGGTTCTTAGTCATGAATTCTTTGCCTAAGCCAATGTCTAGAAGAGTTTTTCTCATGTCATCCTCTAGAATTTTTATGGTTTCAGGTCTAAGATTTAAGTCTTCGATCAATCTTGAGTCGATTTTTGCATAAGGTGAGAGATGAGGATCCAGTTTCATTCTTCCACATGTGGTTTGCCGGTTTACCGAGCACCATTTATTGAATAGGGTGTCCATTCCCTACTTTATGTTTTGTTTGCTTTATTGAATATCTGTTGGCTGTAAGTATTTGGCTATATTTCTGGGTTCTCAAATGGAAATTTTAAGTGTTTTCTGCTAAAGCACAAAATTTTATTGCAGTAGGATTTGACCTTTCTCCTTTAAAAAGTGGGCAAAGGACATGAGCACAGCAAAAGACATAATCAGCAGAGTAAACAGAAAGCCCACAGAGTGGGAGAAAATAGTAGCAAACTATGCATCTGACAAAGGACTAATTACAGAATCTACAAGGAACTCAAACAAGTCAGCAAGAAAGAAAACCAAATAATCCCATCAAAAAGTGGCCTAAGGACATGAATAGACAATTCTCAAAAGAAGATATACAAACGGCCAACAAACATATGAAAAAATGTTCAACAGCACTAATTATCAGGGAAATCCAAATCAAAACCACAAGATATCACCTTACTCTTTCAAGAATGGCCATAATTTAAAATTTTTTAAATAATAGATATTGGCACGGATGTGGTAAAAAGGGAACACTTTTACAGTACTGGTGAAAATGTAAACTAGTACAACCACTATGGAAAACAGAATGGAGGTTCCTTAAAGAACTAAAAGTAGAACTACCATTCGATTCAGCAATCCCACTACTGGGTATCTACAGAAAGGAAAAGAAGTCATTATATAAAAAGATACAAGCACACACACACTTACAGCAGTACAATTTACAATTGCAAAAATATGGAACCATCCTAAATGCGCACTGACCAACGAGTAGATAAAGTAAATGTGGTACATATCCATACCATGGAATACTACTCAGGCCTAAAGAGGAACAAAATTATGGCATTCACAGCAACCTGGATGGAGTTGGAGACTTTTTTTTTTTGAGACAGAGTCTCGCTTTGTCACCCAGGCTAGAGTACAATGGCATGATCTCGGCTCACTGCAACCTCCACCTTCTGAGTTCAAGCAATTCTCCTCCCTCAGCCTCCCAAGTAGCTGGGATTGCAGGTGCCCCCTACCATGCCCAGCTAATTTTTGTATTTTTAGTAGAGACGGGATTTCACCATGTTGGTCAAGCTGGTCTCAAACGCCTAACCTCAGGTGATCTGCCCTCCTTGGCCTCCCAAAGTGCTAGGATTACAGGCAGGAGCCATTGCACCAGGCCGAGACCATCATTCTAAATGAAGTAACTCAGGAATGGAAAACCAAACATCAAATGTTCTCACCTATAAGTGGGACTAAGCTATGAGGATGCAAAGGCATAAGATAATACAATGAACTTTGGGGACTCAAGGGAAAGGGTAAGAGGGGAATAAGGGAAAAAAGCCTACATATTAGGTACAGTGCACACTTCTCAGGCCACAGTTGCACCAAAATCTCAGAACTCACCACTATAGAGCTTTTCCATGTAACCAAAAACCACCCACTCCCCAAAAACTATTGACAAAAAAAAATTTTTTTAAGTTAAAAATAATTGGTTGTAAAAATACAACTAAGAGAGAAATGTATAAAGCAAAAAAAAAGTCCCTCATACCTGCCCACATTTTAAATCTTGGTAGCTTTTTTTTCTTTTTTCTTTTTTCTTTTTTTTGAGACAGAGTCTTACTCTGTTGCGCAGGCCAGAGGGCAGTGGCGAGATCTTGGCTCACCGCAACCTCTGCCTCCCAGGCTCAATCATTCCTCCCACCTCAGCCTCCCAGGGATCTGAGACTACAGGTGCACACCACCATGCCCAACTAATTTTTGTATTTTTTGTTAAGACGGGGCTTTACCGTGTTGCCCAGGGTGGTCGCAAACTCCTTCACTAAAGTGATCCTCCAGTCTCAGCCTCACAAAGTACTAGAATTACAGGAGTGAGCCACTGTGCCCGGCTGCTTGCTCGATATTTTTAATGACCTATGTCTACTCTCTCAAAAGATCATAGCTTTGAATTGTCCACCTTCCACAATGTTTCCAGAATTATCTATCTAATTTTGAACCTAGTCATTTCAGTCCCTTGCTTCAGGCCCCTGCTGGCTCCCTGCAACTACATATAAATCTGAATGCCTTTACAGCCACTCCAGCTCTTCAAAACCTGGGCCCAACCTCCCTTTCTTGCCTCACATTCTTGTTCCCTCCACAGATTACCCTCTGTGCCAGCCATGCTGAGTTTTTTACCGTTCTCAGAGTTTCTCCTTCTTTCTCTCACCTCTATACCCTTGCATTTACCATTTCCCCTTCCTTCTTCTACCTTTGGTAAATTCCTAGTCAACCTCCAAGAGCCATCTGAAATATCACCTCCTCTATGCCCCCTACCTAACTCCCCAAGCAAAACAAGCTACCTCTCTTCTGCTTCCCTTGTGGTGGCACCAAGTACTTTATCATATAATCTTCGTACAAATGTTTATCTCCTCCTAGAGACCATGATGTCTTTGCGAGCAAGGACCTTCAGCATGGATTCCCTGTCCTTGGTTGAGCTCCTGATTGACAGGAGGCCTTCAAAAAGTGTTTACAGAATACCTAAATAATTATCACCATTATCCAGCAAAAGCAAACAACAACAAAAAAATCCAGTCTTTCTTCTTCACTTATGGCATAGAATATGAACTAGATAGTAGTTAATATGTAACAATCATTAATTAACAACGTATGGTTCACCACCTGCATGAGGAGATCATACCATGACACTGCAGACAGACACATGTCTATAGCCTCAGCCAAAATGGCAAAGAAGGCAAATGACACTCAAGTGTTGCTCCTTACACTTGCCTTTTGCATTTCTCTCCCACCTCTTGTGCCTTCTCACCCACAGTATTCATGATCAGATGCCTTCTGGCTGGCCACAGCTCTTATTGGAGAATGCACATACCAAGCCATATGTCAACATTTCTCCCTTTCCCACCTCTGCCACCTTCCATTCCTTTAGCCAAGCCTCATGAAACAACTATGTGAGAAACCAATAGGATTACATGACTTGCTGTGTATGGTAGTTCATGCCTATAATCCCAGCACTTTAAGAGGCCAAGGCCTGAGGATTGCATAAGGCCAGGAGTTTGAGAACAGCCTGGGCAATATAATTGAGATCCTCATCTCTACCAAAAAATAAAAATAAAAATAAATAAATAAATAAATTAGCCAGATGTGATGGTATGTGCCTATAGTCTCAGCTACTCAGAAGGCTGAGGCAGAAGGATCCCTTGAGCCTAGGAGTTTGAGATTGCAGTGAGCTGTGATCATACCACTGCACTCCAGCCTAAGTGAGAGTGAGGTCGTGTCTTTAAAAAAAAAAGATTACATGACTTTAGTTGTACTCTGTCAAGAATAAACTCTGTCTCCCAGAGAGAAATATCTTTCAAAGATTAGCTCAATAGCCCAAATGAATCTAACTGGTAGAATATGCTGAAGAGATATTTTCCTTTTTTTTTTTTTGAAGAGATGTTTTCATCGGAAGGATTTTCAGAAATCCCTTGTACTTTCTAGGCCACAAGATACCATCAGCTCCAACATGCTGAAGAGGTGGGGATCAGCAGCAAGATCCCAGCCCCCCATTTCTGAAAGGTTTCCAACACCTGGCCCTTCTGCAGGGATTTCCTTAGGGAATTAGTATTCCTAAAATTGCAATCACTCAGTATTCACTGCTGGCCTAGTGGGGGAGAAAAATTTTAAAACAAATAGAATTAGGGCAAAGAGAGCAAGGGAAAAGGGGCCAAGAGAAAGGTGGCAGATAAGACAGGATGACGATCCTGGGAGAACAACATAGAAGCTGCCACGCCCAAATAGATGGCACGTGGCACACACACAAGAAGTCTACTGAAAGAATCAGAAATGCACGCATTTCCAACATTTTTTCTATTTAAAATATTTTCTACCTAAAGCCGAGTGTCCTGTAGTACATTAGCTTTAAAAAAAAAAATCACAAAAGATTGTGTGGGTCAGAAAATCCCAGAGCACTTTTCTTCACAAAATTACAAAAGCCTAACAAATGGCTGGAAATGTCACTGCTCTTCCCTCGCTTCTCATGAGATTCATTGCTATCTCCAATTTGATCTTATTTCCAGGGCAGCCATTCCTCTTATAGCTACACATGCTGAGATCAAAGGATGGAGATGCTGTTACATACAAGACTAGCATTACAGGGAAAAGAGCTGGAAAGAGCTCAGACTTCATTCTATACAAGAATAATTTCAAGGAATAAAAACCATTTCCAGAGGAAGCTGAAATCAAAAATAGTAGCAACTCTAAACTTCATTTTAGGAGCTTGAAGGATGTTATACCCCTCCATGAGGTTGCCTAGGGAACAGGATTCCTTTATCCTTTGCTGTCCAATAATTTCTTGGAAATTGCTACCCTATATTAAATCTATGATTGTTAAATTCATTCTAAGTGGAAAAGGCCCTCAAAAAAGGGCTGTTTAAGTTATAATAAAGAAATCTTTGTCAGGAAAATGTTATAGAAATCTAAAGTTCCTTTAATATGTCTGGCTGTCCCAATAAACCTTCTTCTACTTGTATAGATGATTTTTAAAATCCATAATATCTTATTCTTCATTTTGATTCCTGAATGTAGAGTCTTCTTATAAATAAATGAACTTGTTTAGATTAAAAACACTTATCTTAGCATGTCAAAAAATATAAATAGGAATATTCTATTTGGAACTAAACCATGCAAAACTATTCCAGCTTACCCCCAAACATTCAAGAAAAAATATCCTTCATGACAGAATGTGTAAGAAGCAAAAAGAAGGGAGTTTGTGATTCTTCACATGATAAATTTTCTTCAAATTTTGCCTGTTATAAGCCCAACCAGGAGAGAGAAAAGTTTGTGTTATCGTCAGGGGGAGGGATATTGAAAGCGCTGTCAATGATATCAGCATGTTTGTTTTTTAGCATTGTTTGTAACAACACTATTGGCCAAATTCCTATCCTTTCTATGCCCTGTAATTCTTTCAGGCCAAGGTAATTATTTCACAGGCACGTTGAGTCTTTTATTTCTGGTTCCCATGTGTGAATTGTGAAAAGGGCATTCTGAGCGCTACCTCTCCTGCAGGTGGAATATTCCTCCTGTTTACGTTCCTTGCTAACACTTCTGGCTTCTCTACATTTGATCACTTTTTACACAAAAGCTAGAAGAGGCTAAACTTTATCTCTGCACTTTCCTCTTTGAAACAGCTTGTGTTAAAATCTAGACTGGGGAAGAGACTGAAAGTGATGGCTATAGTGGTGATAGTAGGTAATTTGGTAAGTTAAATTTTCTGTGAAATTTTAGAGCCTGGCTGTACTAGGTCTAGACCAAAGACTGTTATCCTCAAATACATATTCTTTAGCCGAACATCTCTAAAATGATAGCCATTAGCTGAAGAGCAAAATCACAATTAACCAGAATTTCACCATACGAGAAAAACTCTTACTTATCACAAAGCACTGTCTTGGACACTGCTTAAAAATATGCTGAAATAATTTTTTCTCCAGATTAATTATAAGGGAGTTGCATCATAAGAGAATCGATTCATATAGGAAATATTATTTTAAAAATAAAAACAGGCTGTTCACAGTGGCACGTGCCTGTAATACTAACATTTTGGGAGGCCAAAGCGGGAGGATCACTTGAGCCCAGAAGTTCATTACCAGCCTGGAGAATACAGTGAGACCCCAACTCTACAAAAAAAAGAAAAATTAGCCAGTCATGGTGGCATGTACCTGCAGTCCCAGCTACTTGGGAGGCTGAGGTGAGGATTGCTTCAGCCCAGGAGGTGAAGGCTGCAGTGAGATGTAATTGTGCCTTTGCACGCAGCCTGGGCAACAGTGATGTTCCACAGAGTATGGTGGTCTCTAACAAGAGTTATGGCCACAGCATACTCAGCCAGCTGAACAAGATTCACCACTATCATTTTAGAAAGATGACCACTAACAGTGTGAAACTGGTTCATGTCAATGCATCCAGTATTTATTTAATGCGCATTTCACATGGGCCAGGTACTATGCTGTAGGCTGCTGTGGAAAAAGGCAAATATGACAAAATTGCTACCTCAAAAATTTCAGAGTGTATGATATACATAGACACATGATGTATTTTATACAGACAGATACATAGTGTATCAGAGAGATACCCTAAGTACCCAGGTAATTATGATGTAAGGAACTAGCTAACTTCAATAAAAGACACACAAACAAAGCTTTATGGGAATTCAAATGAGTAAGCAATTACATCCATTGGAAGAATCCCAGTAGACTGAAATGGTACAAACTCTCTCGAGGGTAATTTAGCAAAGCATATAAAAAGCCTTAAGTCTGTATAGTTTATGGTAGTAAAAAACTGGAGATTATCTATATATCCAACAATTGGGAAGTGGTTAAATAATCTATGATACATTTACTCATTAGAATATAAGTAGGCATTACAAATTACATTGTAGCTAAGTATTTCATAAGATTTTATGGAAAAACTATAAAATATTAATACATATGGTAAGAAAAATGTTCAAACTCTTCAAAAGGACAATGAAGTATCTTTCTCCACCCCAGAATCCCTAGTAACTTTACCCAAAGTACCTTGACCCAAAGTCAGCCCTTAGCCCGAAAACCCAAAGTACTTGTGTTACCCTCCATTCTCATATTGCTCTAAAGAAATACCTGAAACAGGGTTGTTTATAAAGAAAAGAGGTTAATTGGCTCCCAGTTCCACAGGCTATACAAGAAGCATAATGCTGATATCTGCTTGGCTTTTGGTGAGGCCTCAGGAAACATACAATCATGGCAGAAAGCAAAGGGAAAGCAGGCACGTCACACAGCCAGAACAGGAGCAAGAGACAGGGAGTAGGTGCTACACATTTTTAAGTGACCAGATCTCATGAGAACTCACTATCGAAAGGACAGTACCAAGAGTGATGGTGCCAAACATCAAGAAACCCACCCACATGAGCTCACCTTCTACCAGGCCCTACCTCTAACATTTGGGATTACAACCTGACATGCGATTTGGGTGGACACACATATCCACATTACATCAGTACTTTTACCAAAGAATTCCCAGTACTTTTGCCCAAAACCATTTCCCAAAGACCTGTGCTTAACAGTATATAAACAAGCACGTATTTTACTAACATTTCTTTATTTTTATTCAAGTGGTGGGTGTTGTAGGATACCCACCCCCTGTTTGGCACTTTGCTTTGGGCCCTTAACAAATTATGTTGGATATTTTTCCATGTCAGCAAAATATAGATATACACCATGTACTTCCATAGTTACCAAGTACTCAACTGCATGGGTTTTATTATATTTCATTTATTCAGTTCCCTATTAAAAAGCAATTATGTTGTTTCCAGAATTTTTCTATTACAAACAGTGCTGTAACATATCTAGATGAAATGTTTAATACTATGTAAACATGTTCAAGATAAGTTAAAATACTCAGACTCAACTGGGAGTGGTGGCTCACACTTGTAATCCCAGCAATTTGGGAGGCCAAAGTGGGTGGATTACGAGGACAGGAGTTCAAGATCAGCCTGGCCAACACAGTGAAACCCCATCTCTCCTAAAAATACAAAAATTAGCCGGGCATGGTGGCAGGTGCATGTAATCCCAGCTACTTGGGAGGCTGAGGCAGGAAAATCACTTGAACCCAGGAGGCGGAGGTTGCAGTGAGCCGAGATCATGCCACTGCACTCCAGCCTGGCAACGGAGCTAGATTCCACCTCAAAAAAAAAAAAAAAAGCTAATTTGCAAGGAGAGATTTCTTTTTTCTTTCTCTCTCGCTCTCTCTCTCTCTCTCTCTCTCTTTCTGAGACCTGGTCTTGTTCTGTCACCCAGCCTAGAATGCAGTGGGGGAAAGGTGTGCGAGGAGAGACTTCTCTCTCTCTCCTTCCTTCCTTCCTTTCTTCCTTCCTTCTTTCCTTCCTTCCTTCTTTCTTTTCTTCCTTCCTTCTTTCTTTCTTTCACATGGTCTTGTTCTGTCACCCAGCCTAGAATGCAGTGGTGCTATTTTGGCTTATTGCACCATCAAGTTCCTGGGTTCAAGTTATCCCCTTGCTTCCCAAGTAGCTAGGACTTCACTATGTTGCCCAGGCTGATCTGTGATCTGCCCATCTCAGCTTCCCTAAGTGCTAGGATTACAAGCATGAGCCACCATGCCTGGCCTGAGATTATCTATATTAATAGTAGTTATCTCAGTGGCAAAATTACAGGTGACTTTAATTGTCATCCTTTTACCTTTGGAGTTCTCTTATATAAATTTTATACAGTGAACGTATACCACTTATGTGATTAAAAATATTAAAATAAACGATTTAGAGAAAGGTTTTGTGGAAGAGACAGCATTTGGGATAGGACTTGAAAGATGGGTGACTTTTTTTTACTTGTTCAGATACAGAGAAAGTATTAAAGATAACAGGAATTATGATTAAAGCTACAAAGGATGAGAAAGTTTAGGCAACTTGGAAGTAAAACCATCTAGGTTAGAGCATGGGATAGCCATAGGAAGGTAGTGGAAAATAAAGAGGTTAGGACATTGAACTGAGACTTCGCACATCAAATAAGGTGATTACATTTAACACACTGGGTAGCACAGGAGGGGAACAACAAAGACAAGGTGGGTAGCAACACCACTTCCGTGTAGTCAGAGAATTTAGTTGTCCAGCATATTCCTGAGCACTTAGTTCAGCCAACACTTGGCATTATATTTGATATGTCCCCAAAAGGAGTGAAAATGACATAACGGAAGGCATCAGAAAGAGAGAGTTCAATCTTAAGGGAAATACAATGACATAAGGCAAATGTAGTGAAAAGTATTGAACTTTCACTACATAAAATATTTTCAGGCCGGGCGTGATGGCTCACGCCTGTAATCCCAATACTTTAGGAGGCCGAGGAGGGTGGATCAAGAGGTCAAGAGTTTGAGACCAGCCTGACCAACATGGTGAAACCCCATCCCTACTAAAAAGACAAAAATTAGCTAGGTGTGGTGGCGTGTGCCTAGTAATTCCTAGCTAGTAATCCCAGCTACTTAGGAGGCTGAGGCAGGAGAATCGCTTGAACCTGGGAGACAGGGGTTGCAGTGAGCTGAGATCATGTCACTGCACTCCAGCCTGGGTGACACAGCAAGACTCCATCTCAAAAAAAAAAAATTTCAAAGATGTGAATACTCACCACCTATATTATTTCATGATAATATCCTCAATAAGCCTGTGTGACTTTACTTACACCGAGGAGATGCACAGGGGAGAGATTACTAAATTACAAGATGTCTACCAAAGCCAGGAAGCAGATGGACTATTTGAAACATATACTAGTTACGTCAATGGCTATCAATGGAGAAAAATGAGTCCCAAGGGCACTAAAGGGATGTCTGGACATCAGAAGCACACTGCTGCTGTTCTAAATACTTTCAGAATCCAACCCAGAAAATTGACACTCTTTAACGTTTTCTGGAGTAAATGGTTAACCTAATAGAAGTTCTCCCATCACTAAGAAAGTAAAAGAGCAATAAAACATACCAAATCATCCATACCATAATACTCCATCCCCAGTAATTGAATATTGGTCTTAAACAATTCAAATAAATCCAACCCAATAACTATTTAATAAATAGTGCCCATCTGGGGAGCAACCAGCCAGGCACTGTGCTAGTTTCTTTACAGTCCTTTTTGTCTTTAGTCCCCTCCACAGTCTTGCATGAAAGGTATTATCACCCCCATTTCATGGAAAAAAATAGAATGTGGCTCAGAGAACTTAATTCACCTTGCTACTCATACAACAAACAGGTTGTAAGGTTGGTATTCAGGTCTTGGGTTGAGAGCCAGCAACTTCCACTGGGCACCACGGCCCCATGCCTGCTACCTGACCCAAAGCCAGCATCTTGAAAATGTCATTAACATTGCTCTCCTGTGTCAATACCAAGACCAGAGCAATTATAAGAAACCCTCAGGACTCATTTCAGACCAAAAACTGATCCCTCTAGCTGATCAGAATAATAACACCATGGCAAATCTCAAAACCAATACGAATTTCTAAAGAAAGAGCTGTGACAAATATTTTTGTGGCAAGCCTCTTTCTTTGCCTCAATTGCTAGCAAAATGAAAAACTGGGCAGAATAATAACTATGTCTTTCAATAGTTTGGGGATCTGATAAACAGATTCTTTTTATAACATCATAAACGAGAAGTTTAAGTCTTCAAATATAATGTCTATATATTTTAAATATCTGGAATTCTCTTGAAAAAGCTCAAGAATGAAATTTCCGTTTAAACTAGCTATGAATAACATATAATTGAGCAAAATGCTACTGATTTAAGTCAAATGAGAAACTGAGCAAAAGACCTTTTTGCTTTCTTTATAGAACAAAATTCGTTAGAAAATAGAAGCAATGCTCTAAGAATAGAAAGAACATTTTTCTCCCTGAGTACCCCATCACTTCCTAACATCACTACAATTTTATTTTATATCCACTACATTTTCATCTTACATCCACAGGCAGTCCCTTTTTCTCTCCAAGGAAAAGGGAGGGACATATCTGGTAGAACTATCTCAACATCTCAGAATATTAGATCATATATAGAATGAGAAAAAAAATTACTAGAAAATTTTTTTCCATAATCTTGCCAGAGATCAACAGAGGCAACCAAGAAGAAGCTAACAAACCCTTTCACTGTTCCCCAGAGCCATTCTATAGAATGGAAGGCAGTTGAATATCAAGAAGGAAACAAGGGAAAGAGGCCTAATGATCAAGGGTCTGGATGGCTCATTCACCCACCCACCCAACACTTACCAAGACTCCACGGGGGACCAGGCATCAGAAATACAGGAATCAATGAAGCTTAGACCAGCTTTCTCTATTAAACATTCCCATAGCACACTGTACTTTTTCTTCATAGCATTCATCATACTTCTGTCTTTTCAGCTACATCTTAAAAGATTTGTTTATGGGAATGTAAAATTATGCACCTGCTATGGAAAACAGTTATGGTGGTTCCTCAAAAAATTAAAAATAGAATCACCATGTGATCACAATTCCACTTCTGGGAATATACCCAAACGAACTGAAAGCATGGCCTTCAAGAGACATTTGTACACCCACAGTCATAGTAGCATTACTCATAGTAGTCAAGAGGTCAAGCAACTGCAGCGTTTATCGACAGATGAATGGTAAGCAAAATGCTGTCTATGCGTATGGCAAAAAGCACAATTACTTTTGCACTAACCTAATACAATGGAACATTATTTAGTCTTAAAAAGGAAGGGAATTCCGGCACATGCTACAACCCGGATGAACCTTGAAAACATTATGCTAAGTGAAATAAGCTAGACACAAAAGGACAAAATAATGTGTGATTCCACTTATATGAGGTACCTAGAATAGGCAAATTCATAGAGACAAGAAATAGATTAGAGGTTACCAGGTAGGAGTGGGGCAAGGGGAGTTATTGTTTAATGAGTACAAGATTTCTGTTTTGCAAGATGAAAAGGTTCTGGAGATTGAATGCACAACAATGTGAATGTACTTCACACCACTGAACTAATTGTACACTTAAAAATGGTTACGTTGATAAATTTTATGGTAAGTGTATTTTTACCTCCATTAAACTTTTTAAGAATTAAAAAGAGACTTCCTTATCCTTCCATATTTATTATTTAAGCACAGGACCTTGCATATAGAAGATGCTTAATAAATATTTATTGGATGGATGAATGGATGAACAGACAGACAGAGAGAAAGATGGATGGGGATATGAACAGAAAGGCAATATACATATAAGCTGATAATTACTAGACCATGGGAACATAGGGAAATGATCCCTGTGAATATGAAAAGTGAAGGTTTCTTATTATGGTTGAATTTGACATAATATTTATCATATAGAGTTACTTTGTTTTACCCACCAACACCACAAAAAATTTTAGTATAAATCTGGTACTGTCTAGTAAATAATTTTTATTCTTTAAATCTTATTTCTCTTTTGCCATTTATACTACAGTGTAATTCATCTTCTGAGCTAGATGACATTAAAACAAAGAAACATCCATTTTCTGTCACCTTTGCTCTTTCCAGCACCTCTCTTAATTCAAAAGGGTAATGTGAAAGAAAGCTTACACTTAACACTGCAGAAGACTGATAGAAGCAAGGATATGTTTTTGGCCCACAGGTTGTTAATCAGCTAGCCTCTAGGGCATAGTGTTATGAAGCCGCAGGCATGCAATAAACAGCAGGCAAAAAGAATAATCTCCATTTTCTGACTCTGAAGTGCAGGCATGTGCTATAAAACTAAATTGACATCTGTTAGCAGGCTTGTCACATGGGCGTTTTTTTCCTGCAGAATCTGGAATAAATTAAATCTTAAAATAAAACTGGGAACAGAGAGGCTGCTTTACATAATTCCTTCTAATAGTGTGCTGTGAACCCATCATGCTGATTTTAAAGAGAAGTTCTTGTAAGAAATGTTTCATTATCATTTTAATTGCAAAACTGTTGAATGCCAATCCATGCTAGGAAATTTGTGTTTTTTAAAAAGCCCTTATGTTTTTAACTAAAAAGGGGGAAATGAAACCTTTCTTTCCTGATATTTTCACTCCCTGGAAAATAAATCAGGTTTTACCTCTGAATGAAACTATGACCGCCTTTTTCCAAGCACCCGGAGCCTGTTTCATGGGTGTGTCTATTATGCTTGGGCACCTATGAAAACTGGTACCACTGAGCTCCCAAGGCAGAAATGGCCAGCATGGGTGTGACCTGGAAGGATTTGCTCAGGAATACACATTCCCTCAGAGAATTCAGTCATATGATAGCAGGTTCTCAACGCTCAACTGTTTTTGTAACACTCAGAAAGGAACTGCAGAGTGGCATGACCTTGCAAATCTGAGCTGTGCTCACTGAACGTAACATTCCTCTATAGACCCATCGTCTCCTTTAGGAAAGTAAGTCACACAAAGGGAAACCCAGCGAACTACATGGGCCTACGGCCCTCCACTCCCTCAAGAGGCACTTGGTTCTCATTCCCAAACACGTGAAAATGGCAAGATTCTCAGATAAGCATGCCCACTCCTTGTCCACAGCAACAAAGAAAAATGCCAGCTCCCCGAGGGCCGATTTCTTCCATATGTGAAATCTTTCTCTTTTGTAATAATACTGGGTCCTTTGAAAAATCTCAAAGAAGCCATAGTCAGTCATCATTCTCCATAAAATCACAAATCTGGTCTCATGAAAATTCCTTGCTCCTTCCTCTCACTAACATGTGCTTGTTTGCTTCCACAACATTCTCCAGTGGCAAGGGTTCATATAACGCACCTTGCAATAAGGTAAACTGGGGAATGGGGGACTCAGCAACTTGGTGAGGAGACAGAGGGGTTGCTGCAGAAGCTGACAGCCAGGCTCCTGACCCACTTCTTGTTTTAAGGGCTTTATGCAAAAAAGAGCATGGGGGATTTGCAAAGGGAAGGCTGAGCCACTTAAGTCCTTTCCACACACAGAGGTTCCTCAAAAGGTGATCTTCACATCACCTGGGTTAGAGGTGGATGAAGCTGGTTAAAAATGCAGGCTCCTGGGCTCCATCCCAGAACTACTACATCATAATCTCTGGGGTTGATCCTGCCTGGGTGACATTTTAATCAAGCTCCCTTTGTGGTTGAATTCCTTGCTTGTGGTGTATTATCGATATTGTTTTGGTTTGTTGTCCAGCATCCCCCATTCTAACTGAGAGTCTAGGCACCAGAGTCCTACAGCTGGGAGTGGTCTCCAGATTCCAGAACACTGTACATACAACCTTGCCAGTCATGGCTCCTACCTCCAAAGACAACACCAACCACAGTTCTGATGGTTAATAGAGTGTCAACTTGATTGGATTGATCCTGGGTGTGTCTGTGAGGGTGCTGCCAAAGGAAATTAACATTTAAGTTAGTGGGCTGGGAAAAGCAGACCCACCCTTAATCTGGGTGGGCACAATCAGCTGCCAGCACAGGTGGAATCTAATCAGAAAGAAAAACATGAAAAAGAGAGACTGGACTAGCCGGATGCTTCCTGCTTTTGAACACCGGACTCTAAGTTCTTCAGTTTTGGAACTCGGACTGGCTCTTCTGGCTCCTCAGCCTACAGATGGCCTATTGTGGGACCATGTGATCATGTGAGTTAATACTTAATAAACTTCCCTATATATATATGTGTGTGTGTGTGTGTACACATATATGTATATATATACATACACATATATACATATACACACACATATATATATACATACACACACACATATATATATATATATTCCATTAGTTCTGTCCCTCTGAAGAACCCTAATACAACAGCTAAAGCCAGATGTAGTTAGTAGTTAGTTCTCTCATTAGATGGACATTCTACTCTATTGCAGCTCCACGTTAGTTAAATACTGAATGGTTTGAAAAATACGCAGAAGAGCCAAGACATTTTTGTTACACCGCAAATTTCACTTTTATGGATGAATTTTGGCAAAAAAACAAAAAACTCATTTCCTAAATGTTGAGTTCAGAAGTTCCTGACTCACTTCCCAAGATGGCTTGTCCTTAGGGTCCATTGCAGATTGATGGAGACCAAAGGATGTCTCCGCATTTCAAATTGCAATTCAGCACGGAGAATGACTCATTACTGCTAAATTGCCACTGGCTTATTTCACAGAAACATAGCACCTTCCTGATTAAATCACAATTCTGCAAGATGAACTTGCCTTCAAATACACAGAAAGATATAAACCTCTCTTTGAAAAAGGAATTTAAACAAATTTAGATAGAAATTGCCCTAGGACCTGAAAGAATCACCTGGACTCCCACCTTTACCACAGCAAATCTGATTTTCTGTAAGGATTCTTGCCTAAGCATTCTGAAATATCAGGAGCTAATGTCTCTGGATGCTCAAGGCTGCTGCTTGTTAATTCCAGCATAGATTGTGCTCAAAGATAAGGTATTCAAACTTTCATGCCTTGTATGTTTTATTTAGGAAGGTGCTGAAGAAAAAGTTAGGCCAACATGTATCCTGTATAGTTCCAGAGTGCTTGCTGGGTACTTGGAATGGGAATCCATACAATAAGGTATCTCTGCCTGTGAACTACACAGCCCACTTAGGAACACACATCTCAGAAGGAGGGCTCCAGCTCGAGGGCAAATCATTATCTAAGACTCAGGTATGCCTGGGCTTTGACCTGGTATGGCAGATCAGCAGGGAACACAAGGAGCTTCCCTCCTGAGAAAAAATCTGTTCCAGGACAACAGCTAGTACAGATATTGGATACGATAGGCTTCATGGAAATAAAAACAATGAATCTATGACAGTGTCTGTCCTTCACACCAGGGTCTCAGGCTGAGGGTGAAAGACATCAACAGGATACAAAATAGCCCAGTGCTTGTGCTTTGCAGGGACTGCGTTCAAGTCTCAGCATTGCGCATGACTATGAAGTCATAGGCATGGGCAATGTGTTTCTGCTCCAGTCCTGTGTTTCTCCAAGTGTGGTACACACCTTGTTACTCAAAGTTCATTTTCCCACCCAGCACCATCAGCATCATCTTGGAGCTTACTATAAATATAGAATCTCAGGTCTTAACCCAGACCTCCTGAATTATTACTTGCATGTTAATTATATTCCCAAGGTGGTTCATGTATACATTAAATTTGAGAAATAATGATGTAGAATATGATTTGGAGGCAATATTTCAAAATCTTCCATTTGTTAGGTGTTTTAAATGTTTTAACAAACCTAAGACAGCTGACTCACAAGTCTATGGACATTATTTATTCAGATAATTCATTCCATTTAAAGTTGTTTAAAGAAAAATATGAAGGTGACATGTACCCCTTCCCCCCATGCCAAACACAAAGCAAAAATAGGAAGAACTATTTGAAAGGGAGACAGAGAGTGAAAAAAAGAAACAAAAAGGACACAGCAGGGCTCAAAACCAAGATGAACATCTCCGTGGACCAGAACACAGGGCGGTGAGCAGGATGGCAGGCAGGAAATGGCAGGCTTCCATCGTAGAGCAGGTGGCAGTGGTGCTGAGTGTGCATCTCCTACAGGAAATAAGAACTCAAGGTGCTCCCCTGAGAGAGTGGCCAGAGCCCATTCATTGTTTAAAGCTAGGGGCAGGAGCGGAACTCCTTGGCTGCAGAAAGGAGACTGATATAAACTGCCAACAACCACTGGCTGGAAGCTATGGGGTAAAACTAGCTGCTGGCCTAAGATGAGAGGAGAGTGACATGCCCTAGCAAATAGCAAATGAGCTGGACCTCTGATGGTTCAGTGTCTGAATAGTCCACATACTACTGGGACAAGTAGGAGACAAGTGCTTCTAAAAGACCAGGTCCTGAAGGTTACTGCAAAGTCACTAGACAGAGAAGGACAAGCCAAAAAGAAAGAGAAAAACAAAACAAAACCGAAAACCTTCTACTGAAAATATGCCAGCAAACCAAAATTCCAAAATACATGCAGAAGTCAAAGGATAAGAGAAACAGTCAACCAATGCAATAATTAGTATGTTACTTCATTCCAAGATTAATTGTGTTGAAAAGTCTGACAAAAGTTTAAAATAAGTAGGTTTAGGAAGCGCAGCTCAATCAATAAGAAGAATATCGACTTTCACAAACATGCAAGCAGTGATAATACATTTTAAATAAAAACATACAGAACTAGAAACGAACAGATGGAAAGATACCAATCGGAAACCTTGGAAGTGAAAAATATAGTCTTTTTTGGTAAAAATACTAATAAATGGTATAAACTATATCCTGGACATAGTTAAAAAGAAAATTAAAGAATTGGAAGCTAGTACTAAGGAACTGACCCTAACATGGGACAGAGTAAATGAAAAAAGCAATGAAGAGACAAGGAGGATAGACTTAGAGGCTCCAAAACACATCTGAAAAGTACTCCAAAAGGAGAGAATAAGAAAAATAGATAAGAAACCACAGAAAACATTTTAATTTTTTGAATAATCACAAGGTACAAAATTCAAGAGATATAAAGAGTACACAGTTTCTTCCTCAGTCATCTAGTTCTTCTCCCTGGAAGCTCCCAGCATCACTAGTTTCTTGCACGTAATTTAAAAAACAATTAAGTGAATGGTAGAATGGTGGAAATCTACACACACTCTTCTGCAATTTGCCTTTACTGAAATATAATTTATATACAATGAAATTCAGACATTGTAAGTATATTGGCAACGACTTTTTTTTTTTTTCCAGACAGGGTCTTGCTCTGTTGTCCTGGCTGGAATGCAGTGGCTCAATTGATCCTCCTGCCTCAGCCTCCCGAGTAACTGGGACTATAGGTGCATGTCATCACACATGGCTAATTTTTGTATTTTTTTTAGAGATGAGGTTTTGCCATGTTGTCCAGGCTAGTCTCAAACTCCTGGCCTCAAGAGATCCACCCTCCTCAGCCTCCCAAAGTGCTGGGATTACAGGTGTGAGCCACCATGCCTGGCCAATCGACGACTTTTGATGAATGTATGGATTCATGTAACCACAAACATACTCAAAATATAGAGTGTTAAAATGTTTCCGTCACCCCAAAATAATCTCCTTCTGATCTTTTCAGTAAATCTCCAACACTGCTCCTTCACCACCTATCCTAGGCAACCACTGACCTGATTTCTATCACCATAGAATAATTTTGCCTATTTTAGAACTTCATATAGAGAATCACATAACAGGTAGCTTTTTGAATCTGGCATCCTTCATTCAGCATAAAGTCTGTGAGACTCATTTGTGTTGTATGTATCACAAAGCTTGTTCCTTTTTATTGCTCAGTGGTATTTCATCCTTATGAATGTGTGGTATATGGTACTTTTAAGAGATATATTAATACCATAACTTCTCTATTTATTCACATGTTTCAGACATTTGGGTTGTTTCCAGTTGAGGTTATCATGAATATAGCTTCTATACACTTTCAGTTACAAGCCTTTGTACAGATATATGTTTTCAGTTATCTTGGGTAAACATCTAGGAATGGGCTTGCTGGATTAGTTGGTAAATATATGTTTAACTTAAGAAATTGCCAACCTCTTTCTCGAAGAGGTTGCATTCCCACTACAAATGTTTGAGATTTCCAGTTACCCCATATCCTCACCATCACTTAGTAACATCAATCTTTTAAATTTTAGCCATTTTGGTAGTTATGAAGTGGTATCTCATTGCAGCTTTAATTTTCATTACCCTAATAATGAATCATATTGCACATATTTTCATGTGTTTTTATGTCTTCTTTGGTGAAGTACCAGTTTAAATCTTTTGCCCATTTGTTAATTGAATTGTTTGTCTCCTTATTTTTGGTTTTAAGAGTTCTTTATGTATTCTGGATACAAGTCCTTTTCTGATATATTTGTGGGTGAATATGTTCTCCCAGTTTTTATGTTCTTAACAATGTCTTTTGATGACCAGAAAGTTTTGATCTTGCTAAAGTCCAATTTATCTTTTTTAAAACTTTTTTATGGTTTATGCTAAGAAATAAACTGTCTAAAAATTTCTGCCTATGTTAAGGTTGTAAAGATTTTCTCCTACATTTTCTTCTAGAAGTTTTATAATTTTGGCTTTTATGTTTAGGTCTATGTTCCACTTCAAAATAATTTTCATGATGATGTGAGGTTCAGGTCAGGTTTTACTTTTTTCCCGTATAAGTAATCAGTTGTTCTAGCACCATTTGTTGAAAAGACTATAGTTTTTTCCCATTGAATTATGTTGATGCCTTTATAAAAAACCAGTTAGTTATATAAGTGTTTTTCTTTTCTTCTTCATTGCAGAATATTTTTAAGCTTTTATTTTAAGTTCAGGGGTACATGTGATGGTTTGTTATATAGGTAAATCTGTACCATGAAGGTTTGTTGTACAGATTATTTCATCAACCAGGTATTAAGCCTAGAACCCATTTATTATTTTTCTGATCCTCTCCATCTTCCCACCCTTCACCCTCTGATAGGCCCGTTTCTGTTGTTCCCCTCTACGTGTCCATGTGTTCTCAACATTTAGCTCCCATTTAAAAGTAAGAACATGCGGTATTTGGTTTTCTGTTCCTGTGTTAGTTTGTTAAGGATAATGTATATATGTGTTTCCATCTCCAAATTCTCTTGGTGTGTTCCATTGATCTATATGTCTATCTGCATGTCAGTACCATACTATCTTGATTACTATCCCTTATGTTGTGTTGAAATCAAGTAGCGTAAGTTCTCTAACTTGGTTTTTCGTTTTCAAAATTGTTTAGCAATTTCTTTGCATTGTAAATTTCCTTTCTTAAAAATATATCTCAGAAATTGTTCCACATCAGTACATAAAAATTTGCTTTGTCCTTTTTTTAAGTGGCTTTGTAAGTTGTCCAAAAGATATACAATACTCCATTTAACTACTTCCACAATGGGGCTATGCAGATTGTTTTCTACCCTTTTCTATTACAAACAATGCTGTAAAAAATAACTTTATTCACATATTGGATCACATATATGGGATATGACTGTGGGGCAAATTCACAGAAGTAGAATTGCTGGATTTGCAATTGCAATGTGATAGATATTGCCAAACTGCCCTGCAGAAAGGTTGTACCAATTTATATTCCTGTGACTTTTTATCTTTGATAATCTGATAAAAACATTGCATCTAACTATAGTTTTATGTGTCTTTCTCTTCATATGTGCAAGTTTTAATACTTTTTCATATAAGCCATCTGTATCTCCTTTTCTGTGAACTGTTTTTCATCAACTATTTCTGCATCCAATTTTCTATCAAGTTGTAGATCTTTTTCCTAATGATTTGTTGAAGCCCTTCTATACCAGTGAAATTAACTCTCTGCTTATAAGATGAATTGTCAGTATTTCCTAGCTTGTTATTTGTCTTTTAATTTTGTTTTTGGTAGTTTTACCATGTAGAAATTTTGTGCACACTCAAATTAGTTATTCTTGTCTTTGTGACTTCCTAACTCCAGGATTATTATTATTATTTTTTTTTTTTTGAGACAGAGTCTCGCTCTATTGCCAGGCTGGAGTGCAGTGGTGATCCCAGCTCACTGCAACTTCCGTTTTCCGGTTTCAAGCAATTCTCCTGCCTCAGCCTCCTGAGTAGCTGGGACAACAGGCATGCACCACTACGCCCGGCTAATTTTTTGTACTTTTAGTAGAGATGGGGTTTCACCATGTTGGCCAGGATGTCTCGATCTCTTGACCTCATGATCCGCCCACCTCCATCTCCCAAAGTGCTGGGATTATAGGTGTGAGCCACCACACCTGGCCAGCATTTTTCTTTAATGGTGATGATAAAAAATCCTTACTTTTCCCTGACTTTAATAAGGATATTTCTACTGTTTCCACATTAATTAGGATGTCAGCTCTTGGACTGAGATATACCAAAGTAAGAAGCAATTAATCCAAATATATCAGCAAACACAGTACCTATTAAGCTCACATACGCAGACAGATTTATTATGGAAGTCCTTATCCATTGCTTTCTATTGAGTTTTTTATTTTTTTTTTATGTCGCAGAGATAAGTGTATGGCAAGAGAGGAAGAGAGAAAGCAAGTATGGCAAAATATTACAAATGGTGAATCCCAGTGAAAAATCTGTGAGGGTTCATTATATTCTAGCAACTTTGGCATTTGAAATTTTTTGAAAATAAAAATATATAAAACTCCAGATAATAACAATGTGGGCACCCAGGTTCAATGGGTATTAACTTTTTATGATCCTTGTATGTTTAGAAGAAATATAGAAATACTGAATGATTTTACATGTATTAAAATTTTATAGTTAATTATATACTTTCTAAATCTAAAGATAAGCATGAAGAATAGATACAAGCTTTACCAAGAAGAGGGTGGAAAGTGCAGAAAACCAAAGGCCCAATTTAAAAGAGTAGAAATTATTCCCAACATGCCAGTAATCCCAGTAAATATAAATATAAAAGGATTAAACACACTTGTTTAAAGACATTATCAGGTTGGGTTTAAAAACTCAATCCAGACATAGATTGAACACACGTCTCTTATAAGCCATACATAAACTAAAACTATATCAAAAGAATGAAAATAATCTAGAATGTTATTTCATATAAATACTTATCAAAGGAGAGCTAGTATGCCAGAACTAACATCAGATAAAACAGAACTTAAAGCCAAAAATATTTCTAGAAATAAAAACTGACACACTATATACATATGGTCAAATCTTCCTGAAAGAGTATATTATTTTCCATTTCTAGCTGCAAAGTGTATTATTTCCAACAAGCATTCCAATACAGGGCAGTATCAATATCTTGTTTACGTTTAGCAATTTGATAAGTAAAAAGAAAAACAAGAGTGAATCTTTAATTTCTTTTCCTTTTCTTTTTTTTTTTTTTTTTTTTTGAGAGAAGGATCTGGCTCTGTCACCCAGGCTGGAGTACAGCGGAGCGATCATGGCTCACTGAAGCCTTCAGCCTTCACTGGAGGTGTCCTGGACTCAATCACTCCTCCCACATCAGCCTCCCAAGTAGCTGGGACTGCAGGAGCATGCCACCACACCCAGCTAATTTTTAAAACTATTTTGTAGAGATGGGATCTCCCTATGTTGCCCCAGCTGTGTAATTTAATTTCAAAGCCCATATTCTCTCAAATGTAATCATGGTGAATGCGCAACAAAACTGATGTTCTGGAATCAATGGTGAGCTCCCAGCCAAGAGAGGCAGAAACTGGTAGTCCTGTGAGGGTCCAAGTGGACACTGAGCCATGTCCTGAGTGGTGACAGGGGCAGGTGAAGGAAGACACAGTTCCCTGAGCTGACAGACAGGGAGGCTAGCTCTCCCAGGGCATCTGACCAGAGGGCCCCAGCCCCAGGATCTATCTGTTCTGTGTGGAATAAATCTCAATTAGCTCTCAGCAGTTTATTTAATTTCTATACAGCACAGTATTTACTTTCTATACAGTCACCCTCAAAGCTGTTCAGTGCCTGAAGGCAGCAAACAATATTTTCTCTATAACCACATCTGAAGGACCAATTGCCTTTCAGTTTCACACAAAGCTCTCATTAAAAATTCTTAAATGGAACTAGGTACAGTTAGCAATTTCCAGAGGAATCTCTGATGTACATTTCCCTGATAACAAAGAAAGGAAAAAAAAGGTTTTCTATAAAATTTACTAAAATTGTTAATAAAAGCCCTTTGAATTTACTGAAAATAATCGAGTGACTAATTCACACCGGCCATTCTGCTGGAGACTTTCACACCATGTGCTCAGATCTACTTCTCAAAAACAACCCACAGTTTACAAAGTATTATCGTCCTCATTTAGCTGACAATCAAACTGAGCACCAGAGAGGTTAAATGAGTCTGCCAATGCCAAAAGCCAACAAGAGCACCATGCTTCAAACCTAGATTGATAAGCTTACATAGGGAAACCCTTAGGCAGCTCTGTTATTCAGAGTTATCAGCAGCATGATTAAGACCAAAAATAATAGTTATAATTCCTCCTTAACTAGCTTGGATCATTGAGGATATTCTGAGTGTAACAAAATCTAAAGTTACAAAGACTTTAGAAAAAAAACATACATTATTATTAATATGAGCAGAAACTTCATATTCAATATTTCTAGTTGCAGTCTGAAAAAAAATTTTATGCTTAGTTAACAATAACCACTTCTGCAAAGAGTAGACAGTTAATCATTTCACGTAATGCTGGATCCAAGTGTCATTATTCCCCTACAGACTGGGCTTCTGGTCCACATGGTTTTGCTGATGCAGCTGCTCTAACCCAATGCTTTAGAAAAGGCTTTTGATTTATAGTTTGAAGTTAGAATTACCAGAGTTTTAAAAGCAGTACAAAAGCCATATGCGTCTTTCTGTCACTGTCTCAGAAGACGGCTTTCATTTTTGCCCGTATTTTGCTTAAGTGGCTGGAATCCAGTTTGGATATACAGAAAAGGAAAACTAACAGCCGAGTAAGAAAATTATTACAAAACTATATGAGATATTTTAAAGTTCTGAAAATAAAACAAAACAGCTAAAAAGCTTTGGTTTCTACACTCACTTTCAGAATAAATGAATGAAGGTGTCAAGGCAGAAACGCTAACGTTTGTTAGTGTGTTTTTTTTCTATCTGCTTCCGCTGCCACAGCCACATCCTATTTACCACTGTCTGTACACATGCAGAAAAATGAAAACACACTATGCTTGCTACATGCCACAAAAAAGGTTTCCATTTATCCAGCCCCACATAGCTCCTAGAAGCATGTTCCTAAGGAAAGCAATCACTGATGGGTTTAGTTTGTTGTTTTTGTTTTAAAGCATTCACCAAAAAAAATCTCTAGGGAAGAATGGCAGTATGTTTTAAATTCTTCCACAAGAAATTAAAAAAAAAAAAAAAGGAACAAATGCATTCCTGGCAATTCCGTGCCAGATCACTTTCATTATAAACTTTTTTTT
This sequence comes from Cacajao melanocephalus, assembly GCA_963573385.1. Lineage (NCBI taxonomy): Eukaryota > Metazoa > Chordata > Mammalia > Primates > Pitheciidae > Cacajao > Cacajao melanocephalus. Next base: position 26,541 of record CAUYLG010041626.1, read on the forward strand.
ACTTAGAAGCATAAGCAATCCCTTAAAGCATTTCTCCTTTTTAGGTATCACTGTAAGTATTTCTACTATCTCAGGAGCAGCATTGCAAAAGGCCTCATTCTTTATCCTTAGCATAAGGGTTTGCCCACTGCAGCTAAACAAACACAATTCAGGTACACATCTTGTTACCTAAAAATACATTTCCCATAGGAAATGTGGTTAGATAAATTATATCCGCAGTTCACTTTTTCAGAGTCTTATTTTATCCTCACCTTTACCAAATCTTTTGCTAAAATATTATTAGGAAAAAAATAAGCAAAATGGCATTGAGTTTCTCTCTTTCCTACTCAGTCTTTTCTTTGAAGAGTGGGGTTGGAGAAGGCTAGGATGTAAAGAGCATAAAAGAGGAACAGCAAGACTCCTAACTGAACACAAAGAATAAGTACTTAGTTCTTTGAATAATCTAAAGTTGACATATTAGAGAATCAGGCCTGTAATTTTCAGCAGTGAAAAACAGATCTACAAAGGTAACAAGCAACAGAAAAGAAAAAAACAAAACCCTAAACATAGTTCTGAAAAATGCTCCTGCTTCTTCCTACACATATGAAAAACATTAACAGCATGTAAAAAGGAATTCTGTTCTCAGATTTTACCCAAAAATCCTATATATGCCTCACTAAGGCTCCTGACTATTAAATGCCACCAGTTACTCTTGGTGGGAAAGCAAGGTATAAATCAATAGTTAATTGTGTGTTAAAAGAATAGCAAATTTTTTGAAGTTGTTCTTGATGAAGCATGGGCTATCTAATTAAAGGTTGTTTATAGGAAGAAAGAGGAGGAGGAAGAAGAAGAGAGGGAGGAAGGAGAAGGAAGAGGAAGATGAAGAAAGGGAAAGGAGAAAAGGGAGGAAGATGGGGAAGAGGAGGAGGAGGAACGACAATGTGGGGAAAAGCCTCTTACTAGAGATTGAGAAGCCAACTCAAGTTTAAAACTGAGTCTCATGCACACTGTTTCTCAAATAGAAACACCCATTGTGATCTGTTCTAAATTACATGGCATCTCTGGCTGGGAACACAGGCCAAAATAGCCAGACCCAAGAAGCGTGGAAGATCAAACACAAGCCAACTACACTCAGGAGAAATTCCCTAGTATCTACCTACAGAATACAATCAGCTCGGGTATGCTACGCTAAAAATTGCTTTCAAAGAACACAGTTCAAAGATTGAGTTTCTTTTTTGCTGTTCATTCATAATAAAATGTTTGCAGAGATTTGACATCCTTTGATATACTTATATAATTTCCAACATACATAATGTCGATTCAATTTCATAAAGTAAATTTTAATCAAAGTTATATGTATTTTCTGTATAGAGCCTAGAGGCTCAAAATAGTGAGAAACATGTAACAACAGTGAGTAACATGATATACAGCAATATCTTATTAAACATAACCCCAATTTTTTTTTGTATTTGAGATCAACATAAGTAGTTTGCTCTTTCTGGAAAGTGTAAATCTGTTGCCAAATGAAAATGGTATTCTTCGGCCTATGCCAGAAGTAAGTTTCTTAGTCTTCTTGCCTAGTCTTGGCCAAGACCATTAATATTACTCAACAGCAACTAAAATCTTCAAATCAATTTAAATATCTCTAGCCTTGCCAACACTTTATGTCTAGAGTTGACTCTCTAATGTTAGGTGATTAGTGAGATTAAAACTTGGTGGGAGTGTAAAATAGTTCAGCCATTGTGGAAGACAGTGTGACGATTCCTCAAGGACCTAGAAATAGAGATTCCACTTGACCCAGCAATCCCATTACTGGATATATACCCAAAGGACTATAAATCATTCTATTATAAAGACACATGCATGTGTATGTTCACTGTGGCACTGTTTACAATAGCAAAGATCTGGAACTAACTCAAACGCCCATCAATGATAGACTAGACAAAGAAAATGTGGCACATACACCCCATGGAATACTATGCAGCCATAAAAAACGATGAGTTCATGTCCTTTGTAGGGACATGGATGAATCTGAAAACCATCATTCTCAGTAAACTGAGAATGAAAAGCAAAGAACAGAAAACCAAACCCCACATGGTCTCACTCATAGGCAGGTGGTGAACAAAGAGAACACATGGACACAGGGAGGGGAACATCACACACACGAGTATGTTAGGGGGTGGGGGGCCAGGGAAGGAACAAAGGGAGGTGGGGAGGTTGAGGAGGGATAACACTGGGAGAAATGGTTGATGCAGGTGATGGGGAGATGGAGACAGCAAACCACCATGGCATGTGTGTACCTATGCAACAATCCTGCAAGATCTGCACATGTACCCCAGGACTTAAAGTACAATAAAAAATTAAATTAAATTAAATTAAATTAAATTTAAAAAATTGGACCTTCAACTATCTAATGTCAATGTTGCTATTCTTGGTTTGCCTTTTAAAAAGCTGATGGATTTGTTCACTTTATTCAAGTATAAAATCAAATGAAAAATCTCACCTTGTGATGCCCAAATTCATTCAAAATGCTTCCCAGTTTTCTGGTGTTGCTGTGTGGTTTCTGGGCAGCAACAGCTGGATGGGGATCCCGCCAGTCGATGGACAAGCGGTGATACCAAAGATGCTGACTCTCCAGAATGTGAGCTGACTTGACACTAGGATCAAAACGATGCACTTCACATCCATTGTTGGCCATGCTAAGCTCAAAGTGGGTATCATCACTTCCCAGTCTAGAAAGAAGAGGACAGAAATCAACAACAAAAAATGCAATGAAGCAGTGTTGGACTGACAAGATAACAGTTCCAAGGTCAATGTTCTTAGTTATATCAAGCCTTCTCCTGTTTTAACACATGGCTAATGTACACTCAATAAACTTTCTTTATTCAGAACTTTCAAAAGAAAGTTCAATAAACTTTCACAAAAAGCATTACTGCTTAAAGCTTCTGGATAAAAGAGAAATTATCTGCTAAACAAAGACCAGAGAATCACATACTCAAACATGTAGATGCATCATCAAATTGTTTTTTTTTAATGATGTAAATCAGAGTAGCAATGAAACACAGAAGACTATCCAGTAGTCTTAAGAGATTTTCTCAGAATATGTCCAAAAATATAAGCCCCAGGATTAGTTCTCTTGAGAAGAGGTGTGTTCTACTAATGAGGTAATTTGTCTCCATTCTAATGGCCACAGTGCTGTGTGTGCAGTTTGACTTAAAGACAACAGCTGTTTTCTTAGTAATGGAAAATATTTTTAAACAGTGCAGGTAAGAAAAAAGGGAAAGGTATGTGATTCTACTGCATCCAGAACTCAAGAAGCAGAAGGGTTCCTCACCTAAATTCACATCAAAAGGGGAAGAAATTACAAATGAATTGTACGTAAGTTCTCAACAGGCAGCACATCATTTGGAAAAATTATAAACTTACAAAATATTGAATTGACTCAGAAATATTCCCTATTTAATGGTGCAAGGATCATCACTTTGATTAAAGTGCCAGTTTTAATGAAAAGCACGAAATTAATTGAGAATGATTTTTAATGGTGATTAGGTCTTCCCTGCTCCAAATACTGTACTTATGTGTGATTTAGGATACAGAATCCCACAGAGTAGCTATACCACTGGCCAAACCTGAACTCAGTGCAGAAAAACTTCATTCTCGTAGATTCTACTACAGCTAACCATTGAACAACACAGGTTTGAACTGCGTGGATCCACTTGTAAGCAGATGTTTTTTCAATAGTCAGCCCTCCATAACTGTGGGTTCCACACCCACAAATTCAACCAACATGAATCAGAAATACAGCATTGATGGGATGCAGGAGCCTACTGATACAAAGGGCTGATGTTTTGTATCTGTGAGTTCCATAGCCAGACTTGGTAGTTCATGGATTTTGGTACTGTTGCTGGGGAGAGGGTGGCCTAGGGCCAACCAACCCCAAACGGAGGGATGGCTGACTATTGCATAATCTGGAAATACACAAGTTCAGCGAATAATAACTATTCACTTTATTTTAATTAACTAAAATAAGCCTTCAGTTCAGAGATCATCCACTTAGACATTCTTTTTTTTTGAGACGGAGTCTCGCTCTTATCGCCCAGGCTGGAGTGCGGTGGCATCATCTTGGCTTACTGCAACCTCTGCCTCCCAGGTTCAAGCTATTCTCCTGCCTCGACCTCCTGAGTAGCTGGGATTACAGGTGCCCACCTGTTTTTACTAAACCCCGTTGGCCAGGCTTGTCTCAGACTCCTGACCTCAGGTGATCCACCCACTGAGATGGAGTCTGGCTCTTTTGCTCAAGCTGGAATGCAGTGGTAGGATCTTTGCTCACTGCAACCTCCACTGCTAGGGTTCAAGCAGTTCTCTTGCCTCAGCTTCTCGAGTAGCTGGGATTACAGGCATGCACCACCACGCCTGGCTAATTTTTGTATCTTTAGTAGAAATGGGGTTTCACCATGTTGCCCAGGTTGGTCTCGAACTCCTGGCCTCAGGTGATCCACCCTCCTCAGCCTCCCCAAGTGCTGGGATTACAGGCATGAGCCACGGCACCCCACCTAGATATTCTTAATACAGTCAGCCCTCTGTATCCACAGATCTGATCCACAAATTCAACCAACAGCAGATTGAAAATATTTGAAAAAACAAAAATAAAAATAATACAACATTAAAAAATAGTAAAAATAAAAATCAATATAGTATAACAACTATTACACGGCATTTACATTGTATTAGGTATTATAAGTAATCTAGAAACGTTTTAAATTATACAGGAGGATGTGCATAGGTTATATGCAAATACTATACCATTTTATATTCAGGACTTGAATGTCCTGGATTTTAGTCTTTGCAGTAGTCCTGCAACCAATTTCGACAGGCGCTGAGGGGTAGTTATAGTCTTATTTGCCTCTTACTCTCCGTTCACTCAACTATACCGCTCTTTTTCCCACTGGATCCCAGGACAAGTCAGCCCTCTGATGTCCCTCAGCCATAGCTCTTTCAACCCCTTTTGCGTGGAGAAAATTCAGCACTCCTCTCACAAGCACTTCCATTTCTTCATTTAACAGATCCTGTTCCCTATGTTCTACCTCCTATTGAATCCACACAGCTCAGACCACTGAAGACTCTACCCCAGTTTTCCATAATCTAATCTGGTGTGACAGATGGACTTGTTGACTCTCCTCCTTCAACCCTGTACCATCCACACTACTCAATGCTCATCATGAGAAAGTGTCCTTCCCTGCCCTTTGACTTTTTGGCTTGGCCATATGCCTTGCTTTTTTGAAGGAAGTGAGAGTGTGCCAGTACAGATCCTAGGCCTTGAGTGTTTCTGTTCTCTCTTACACTATCATCACATAAAAATGTGCCCTCGAGAGTTTGTAATCCAGCCAGTTCGCCAGTCCTCTATAAAATACAGAACCCCCCTTAGCCATCTCAGCTTGAAGTAAAGAAAGCCTCCCAGCTGAGCCCAGCCTGGATCAATGGAGGCCCAGCTGTCCTACAGACATACAAGCAACAGTAAAGACATACAAGCAACAGTAAATAATGGTGATTTTTAAGCCACTGAGTTTTAGAGTGATTACACACCAATAGCTAACTGATATATCTGGCATTAAATATAAATTCAAGAGTTGCAGTTGAAACTACAAAGCATTTTTTAGTAGTTTTTTTGTTTTTGTTTTTGTTTTTGTTTTTGTTTTGAGACAGTCTTACTCTGTCACCTAGGCTGGAGTGGTATGATCTTGGTTCACTGTAACCTCTGCCTTCCAGGTTCAAGAGATTCTCATGTCTCAATCTCCTGAGTAGGTGGGACTACAGGTGCAAGCCACCACACCTGGCTAATTTTTTGTATTTTTAGTAGAAACGGGGTTTCACCATGTTGTCCAGGCTGGTCTCGAACTCCTGACCTCAGGTGATCCGCCCACCTCAGCCTCCCAAAGTTCTGGGATTACAGGTGTGAGCCACCAAGCCTGGCCACTAGATTTGTTTTTATAGAGATCAGAATATTGTAGAATTCAATTATCCAAAAGGAATTTTCACTTAATTAAATTTGTCAAAATTTAGATGAACAAAGCAGTATTATCATAGGTCACCAGTAGAAAAGGGCAATTTTATAGTTTCACTAAGAGAACATTATATCAAAAAAACTACTAATTACATATAATTTATATATAAATGTGGAGTAAAATATGTAAATAATTTCTTCCTCTGAATTTTCAGAATACTGTTCTCAAGAAACTTAAATAAATTAGCCACATACAGTTCCGTGACTAATTGTTGTTTGGTAAGACACTTTAATACATTGATTTGGTTTCTATTTAAACTAGTTGCTTATAATTAAATAAATAAATATACATATAAATAACAAGTTTTAAGAAGTATATAAAATAAAAACAATTTTTTACCACTAGAAATTTTAGTCACTAATTTCTAGAGATGATCTTGGTTAGCAAGTTTTTATATACCTTTCCAGAAATTTTCTACATATATACAAGTGTTTATTATAAACGTCACAAGCACACACACATACACACATAAGTTAGTCATTAAATAGTGGGGAACTGTTTCGTATAATACATTAAATAACATAAAACTATTTGTAATTTGTAATTTTTAGGATTAATTTATGTTACTTTTACTATAATCTTAATATATAAACATGTACCATATTAGAATGTAATAAACTATATTCATTTAATTGATATATATAAAATTCTTACTTTCATTTATTTAAAATGGTGCTTCTTCAAGTGTAGTTGAAATTGGTCAAGTTTGTGGTCAGTGTAAAAAGCAAGAGGAGGAGTAATTGTAATACGCACAGTTGTTGCAAAACATGGCCCAAAGAGGTAAAACCAGGAGTTAAATCCAATCCAGGTAGATCCACAGCACATGTTGTCTACATACAACCTCGCTGCCAATGAACACAGGTCATAGGATCATGAAAGGAATATTTGTGATATCAGGTCTAGGGAACTGTCAGTTACCAGACAGTAATGCTCCATGAGGAAAAGGGTTGTGTCAATCTTGCTCATTTCTTAATCCCCAGTGCTGAATAGATGAAAGATGACAGTCAGACCTACAAAATGCTGTCCTAAGTGAAATAAAACTATGAGGCAGGGTCTGGAATTCCCAGAATACACAGTACAATATTCAATATCCAAATGTTGCCTGTGGTGAGCTACATTTCACTGACTTATTCATATTCATAAACAAATATTTATAGAGCATTTTACATGTGCAAGGCACTACACTGGACACCAGGGACAAATGGATAAATTAAACATGGTCCTTGCTCTGAAGAGGTTCACAAAGTAGTAATGAAGAAAGATTTTTGAAGAAATAATTATAATAAAAGGAAAACCATTATTGATAGCAAAAAGTGTATTTAATCTATAGGGAAATCATGTTCTGCTATTATTTACTAGAAGAAGAATACATTAGAAAACGTTACTTGATAGAAATATTTCATTTAATGTTTATTTAATGAAGCAAGAAGTATAGATCATATGGCTTCCATCTCAAGGTCTAAGACAACTATTCCATTTTTTGCCAACCTGTCTGTATCTTGGCTATGAGGAAAGGTAAAAGGAAAAGTGATAGTCTCATGCTGTCCCCTTGGGGACGTGGCCTAGAAGTCTCACACATCACTTCCATTCATAGCTCACTGCTTAAAGCTATTCATATGGCCATTTACAGCTACATAGAAGGCTATGAAATACAGCCACCAGAAAGATGGCCATGTGCCCTGCTAACCTCAGGAGTTTTGTTACCAAAAAAAGAAAGGGAGGATAAATATTGAGGGACAATTAGTAGTTCCTGCTACAACCCATTTCTGAAATAATTAAGCAGTCAACATGTATATTCAAAGCTCTATATATCTTTGAATTAAGACTGCAACCTCTCCATCCCGATGGGGAAGAAACAAAACTATGCAACTCATCCTGACCATATTATTCTGCATATATTAATGCTGGGGTTAGAAGTAACTACAGACTTTACAACATAGAAGGACTGTTAAACTGTTGAAAAAATAGGAAAAGGGAGATTTACAGGGCTACATTTTCAAAGGTAATGAATAATAGTGGAGCCATCTTGATCCTCTTTCTCTGATGCCTTGGAGAAAAACAACTAAGATGTCTGCAGGTGGTTGTGTGGATTGCGCACTGAACAACTCTGGGAAATGTCATTCCCATCATAATCACCATAAAAATGATTTTCTAGCAGTAAAAGTTCTTGAGGGAGGGATGCTCTTTCCCAAATTGTATAAAGGTGTTCTTTGGACAAGCTGCACGTGGTACCGCAGTCCCATGCCCTTTAACGCTGCTGAAGGGCAGAAGGGGTGGGTTGTGGCACTGTTTCAGGGCCTTGATTATTCTTTTTAAAATATTCCTGAAAGTATTAAAGTGAGTGGCCTTTTATGTTTTCCAGGAACAAAAAACTCAGAACATAAGCACATAAAAAGACGCTCAAGATCATTAGCCAGTAGGAAAATACAAATCAAAACCACAGAGAGATACCAAAATGACCTGGTTATAATCAGAATGACAAATAATAATAAGTGTAGGCAAGGATACCGAGAAATTGGAACCCTCATAGATTTGGGAATGCAAAATGGTATATACCCAAGAGAAATGAAAACATATGTCCACATAAAAACTTGTGTGGTGGGGCGGGGCACCAATATGGCCGAGAGCCAGCACCGGAATGCAGCTCCCAGTGAATGAGACACAGAGGGCTAGAGGACTTCACGATTCCAAACGAGGTGCCAGATTCTTTTCTGTGAGACTGATAGGGCACTGGAATTAGGCCCAGGGAAGGAGCCGCAGGGCACAGCCACCCAGAGTGGCAAATCAAGACAGGAGCAGGGGGTGCATCCCCACCTGAAACGTGCAGCTGGCTAGGAGGATCGGGGGACTTGGCCCCCTCGGTGCTCCCTTTCAGATCCTGTGCTTGCATTATCCCTCCTGCAACCCACGGTCCACAGGAGCCCTGCCAGATGGTGGGGTGCCTTGGGTAGTTGATGCAAATCTGAGCAGCAGATACTGCCGCCAGGCAAGTTGTCACAGGCACCTGGTCGGGAATTTGGCCTAATGCCAGCACCACGGACTGTCCCACAGAGGGAGGCAGAATTGAAAGCAGGGAAACAGACCATGAGGCCTGCAGACCCCACCTCCACAGAACTCAAACTGAAGCCCTGGCTAGAGAGCTTGGCAGCAAATACACCAGCTTGACCCCAACCAGGAAGATCTGGAAGAGAAGTCATTGGGAAGGCAGGGCCAATCTCACCTGCAAACAAACTCCAGGGAAGGACCACCCACCCAGCAACCTGACTGAACCCGAGAGAGGCCAGCAACGCCCTCTACAGGCCAAAAAAGATACAGCTCCAACCTCAATAGAAAAAAAAGTCCACTCAGAGACTCCTCCTGAAATCACCAACTTCAAAGATTAAAGCGTGATAAATCCACGAAGATGGGAAAAAAACAGCACAAAAGGAATGAAACCACCAAAGAACAGAATGCCTCTTCTCCTCCCAGGGATCACAACTCCTCACCATCAAGGGAACAAAAGACAGAGAATGAATCTGATGAATTGACAGAAGCAGGCTTCAGAAGATGGGTAATAACAAACTTCTCTGAGTTAAAGGACCATGTTCTAACCCAATGCAAAGAAACTAAGAACCTTGAAAAAAGGTTAGATGAAATGCTAACTAGAATAACCAGCTTAGAGAAGAACGTAAATGATTTGATGGAACTGAAAAACACAGCACGAGAACTTCACGAGGCATACACAAGTTTCAACAGCCAAATCAATCAAGCAGAAGAAAGGATATCAGAGGTAGAAGATCAAAACAATGAAATAAAATGAGAAGGCAATATTAGAGAAAAAAGAGTGAAAAGAAATCAACAAAGCCTCCAAACTATGGGATTATGTGAAAAAACCTAATCTACACTTGATTGGTGTACCTGAATGTGACGGGGAGAATGAATCCAAGTTGGAAAATACTCTTCAAGATATTATGCAAAAGAACTTTCCCAGCCTAACAAGGCAGGCCAACATTCAAATCCAGGAAATACAGAGAACACCACAGAGATATTCCTCAAGAAGAGCAACCCCAAGGCATATAATTGTCAGATTCACCAGGGTTGAAATGAAGGAAAAAATGCTAAAGGCAGCCAGAGAGAAAGGTCGGGTTACCCACAAAGGGAAGCCCATCAGACTCACAGCGGATCTGTCAGCAGAAACCCTATAAGCCAGAAGAGAGTGGGGACCAATATTCAACATCCTTAAAGAAAAGAACTTTCAACCCAGAATTTCATATCTGGCCAAACTAAGCTTCATAAGTGAAGGAGAAATAAAATTCTTTAGGACAAGCAATTGCTGAGAGATTTCATCGCTACAAGACTTGCCTTACAAGAGCTACTGAAGGAAGTACTAAACAAGGAAAGGAGCAACCAGTACCAGCCACTGCAAAAATGTACCAAATGGTAAAGAATAACAATGCAATGAAGGAGCCACATCAATTAACAGGCAAAACAACCAGCCAGTAACAAAATGGCAGGATCAAATTCAAACATAACAATATTAACGTTGAATATAAATGGCCTAAATGCCCCAATCAAAAGACACAGACTGGTAAACTGAATAAAAAGTCAAGACCCATCAGTGTGCTGTATTCAGGAGACCCATCTCACATGCAAAGACTCTCAAAGACTCAAAATAAAGGGATGGAAGAAGATTTACCGAGCAAATGAAGAGAAAACAACAACAACAAAAACAGGGGTGGCAATCCTAGTCTCTGATAAAATAGACTTTAAACCAACAAAGATCAAAAGAGATAAAGAAGGGCTTTATATAATAGTAAAAGGATCAATGCAACAAGAAGAGCTAACTATCCTAAATATTTATGCACCCAATGCAGGAGCACCCAGATACATAAAGCAAGTTATTAAAGACCTACAAAGACACTTAGACTCCTGCACAATAATAATGGGAGACTTTAACACTCCACTGACAATATTAGACATATCAATGAGACAGAAAGTCAACAAGGATATTCAGGACTTGAACACAGATTTGGACCAAGCAGACCTAATAGACATGTACAGGACACTCCACCCCAAATCCACAGAATACACATTCTTCTCAGCACCACATTGCACTTACTCCAAAATTGGCCACATAATTGGAAGTTCTCAGCAAATGCAAAAGAACAGAAATCATAAAAAACAGTCTCTCAGACCACAGTGCCATCAAATTAGAACTCAGGATTAAGAAAAGCACTCAAAACCACACAATCACATGGAAACTGAACAACTTGCTCCAGAACGACAAATGGATAAACAATGAAATGAAGGCAGAAATAAAAATGTTCTTTGAGACCAATAAGGATGAAGACACAAAGTACCAGATCCTATGGGACACATTTAAAGCAGTGTCTAGAGGGAAATTTATAGCAATAAATGCCCACATGAGAAACAAGGAAAGATCTAAAATTGACACCCTATTGTCAAAATTGAAAGAGCTAGAGGAGCAAGATCAAAAAAACTCAAAAGTAAGCAGAAGACAAGAAATAACTAAGATAAGAGCAGAACTGAAGGAAATAGAGACACAAAAAACCCTTCAAAAAATCAATAAATCCAGGAGCTGGTTTTTTGAAAAGATCAAAAAAATAGACCACTAGCTAGACTAATAAAAAAGAAAAGAGAGAAGAATTGAATAGATGTAATAAAAAACAATAAAGGGGAGATCACCACTGATTCCTCAGAAATACAAACTACCATCAGAGATTACTACAAACAACTCTATGCACGTAAACCAGTAAATCTGGAAGAAATGGATAAATTCCTGGACACTTGCACACTCCCAGACTAAGCCAAGAAGAAGTTGAAACCCTGAATAGACCAATAACAACATCTGAAGTCAAGGCAGCAATTAGCCTGCAACCAAAAAAAGTCCAGGTCCAGACGGGTTCACAGCTGAATTCTACCAGACATACAAAGAGAAGCTGGTACCATTCCTGTTGAAACTATTCCAAGCAATACAAAAAGAGGGAATCTTCCCTAACTCTTTCTATGAGACCAACATCATCCTGATACCAAAATCTGGCAGAGACACAACTAAAAAAGAAAACCACAGGCCAATATCCATGATGAACATTGATGCAAAAATCTTTAGTAAAATACTGGCAAACCGAATCCAACAGCATATCAAAAAGCTTATCCAGCACTATTAAATAGGCTTCATACATGGAATGCAAGGCTGGTTCAACATATGCAAATCTATAAATGTAATCCTCCACATAAACAGAACCAAAGACAAAAGCCATATGATTATCTCAATAGATGCAGAGAAAGCCTTTGACAAAATTCAACAGTCCTTTATGCTAAAAACTCCCAATAAACTAGGTATTGATGGAACGTATCTCAAAACAATAAAAGCTATTTGTGACAAACCCACAGCCAATATCATACTGAATGGGCAAAAATTAGAAGCATTCCCTTTAAAAACTGGTACTAGACAAGGATGCCCTCTCTCACCACTCCTATTCATATAGTATTGGAAGTTCTAGCCAGAGCAATTAGGCAAGAAAAAGAAATAAACGGCATTCAATTAGGAAAAGAAGAAGTCAAATTGTCCCTATTTGCAGACGACATGATCATATATTTAGAAGACCCCATCGTCTCAGCCCAAAAGCTCCTTAAGCTGATAAGCAACTTTGGCAAAGTTTCAGGATACAAAATCAATGTGCAGAAATCACAAGAATTCCTATACACCAATAACAGACAAACAGAGAGCCAAATCATGAGCAAACTCCCATTTACAATTGCTACAAAGAGAATAAAATACCTAGGAATACAACTAACAAAGGAGGTAAAAGATCTCTTCAAGGAGAACAACATACCACTGATCAAGGAAATAAGAGAGGACACAAACATATGGAAAAACATTCCATGCTCATGGTTAGGAAGAATCAATATTGTGAAAATGGCCATACTGCCCAAAGTAATTTATAGATTCAATGCTATCCCCATCAAGCTACCACTGACCTTCTTCACAGAACTGGAGAAAACCACTTTGAACTTTATATGGAACCAAAAGAGAGCCCGCATAGCCAAGACAATCCTAAGCAAAAAGAACAAAGCTGGAGGCATCCCACTACCTGATTTCAAACTATACTACAAGGCTACATTAATCAAAACAGCACAGTACTGATACCAAAACAAAGATATAGACCAATGGAATAGAACAGAGGTCACAGATGCAACACCATGCATCTACAACCATCTGATCTTTGACAAACCAGACAAAAACAAGCAATGGGGAAAGGAGTCTCTCTTTAATAAATGCTGTTGGGAAAACTGGCTAGCCATGTGCAGAAAGCTGAAACTGGACTCCTTCCTTACACCGTACACTAAAATTAACTCCAGATGGATTAAAGATTTAAACATAAGAACTAACACTATAAAACCCCTAGAAGAAAACCTAGGCAACATCATTCAGGACATAGGCATAGGCAAGGACTTCATGACTAACACACCAAAAGCAATGGCAACAAAAGCCAGAATAGATAAATGGGCTCTAATTAAACTTAAGAGCTTTGTTCTGCACAGCAAAAGAAACAATCATTAGAATAAACTGGCAACCAAGAGAATGGGAAAAAAATGTTGCAATCTACCCATCTGACAAAGGGCTAATATCCAGAATCTACAAAGAACTAAAGCAGATTTACAAGAAAGAAACAAACAAACCCATTCAAAAGTAGGGGAAGGATATGAACAGACACTTTTCAAAAGAAGACATATATGATGCCAACAAACATATGAAAAAATGCTCATCATCACTGGTCATTAGAGAAATGCAAATCAAAACCACATTGAGATACCATCTCACACCAGTCAGAATGGCGATCATTAAAAAATCAGGAACAACAGATGCTGGAGAGGATGTGGAGAAAAAGGAACACCTTTACACTGTTGATGAGAGTGTAAATTAGTTCAACCATTATGGAAGACAGTGTAGTGATTCCTGAAGGATCTAGAAACAGAAATTCCATTTGACCCAGCAATCCCATTACTGGATATATACCCAAAGGGTTATAAATCATTCTGTTATAAAGACACATGCACATGTATGTTCACTGCAGTGCTGTTTACAATAGCAAAGACCTGGAACCAACCCAAATGCCCACCAATGATGACTGGACGAAGAAAATGTGGCACATATACACCATGGAATACTATGCAGCCATAAAAAATGATGAGTTCATGTCCTTTGTAGAGACATGGGTGAATCTAGAAACCATCATCCTCAGCAAACTGACATAAGAACAGAAAACCAAACACTGAATGTTTTCACTCATAGGTGGGTGATGAACAATGAGAACACCTGGGCAGAGAGAAGGGAACAACACTCACAGGGCCAGGTGCGGGGGTGAAGTGGGGGGGAGAGACAGCGAGGGGGTGCGGGGAGGATGGGGAGGGATAACACTGGGAGAAATGCCTGATGTAGGTGATGGGGGAGGGAGGGGATGGAGACAGCAAATCACCATGCCATGTATGTAACTATGCAACAATCCTGCAGGATGTAGGATGTGCACATGTACCCCAGGTCCCAAATACAATTAGAAAAAGTAATAAAAATAACTATAGGTACAATAAGTTGTTAAGAAATACAACAATATAAAAAGACGTAAATTGGGGCAACAAAAATATTAATTGTGTGGGGAGAGCAAAGTTCTAGAGTATCTGTGTGTGACCAAAGTTAAGTTGTTACCAGGCAAAATAGTATATCATGATTATAAGATTTCTTGAATGTAAGCTGCATAGTAACCAAAATCGAAAATTTACATTAGATATACAAATAAAAAAGGGGAAAATAATAATTTAACATTACAGGAAATCATCAAACCACAAGGTTAAACAAAAAAAGGGGGACAAAGAATCTACAGAACAATGAGAAAACAATTGATAAACAGAAGGAATAAATTTTTACCTATCAATGACAACCTTGAACGTAAGTGAATTAAATTCTCCTATCAAAAGGCATAGAGTGACTGAATTTAGCTTTAATGACACATATAGGCTGAAAGTGAAGACATGAAAAAAGTTATTCCATACAAATAGTAATGAAAAGAGAACAGGGGTGGCTCTACTTATTCCAGATAAAATAGACTTTAAGTCAAATCTGTTACAAGAGACAAATATGGTCATTATTTAATGATAAAGGGGTAAAATCACTAAGAAGGCATAAAAACTATAAATATTTATACACTGTCTTAGTCTATCTTCTGCTTCTATAACAGAATGCCACAGACTGGGTAATTTATAATGAAAGGAAATTTATTCAACTCATGGTTCTGGAGGATGGGAAGTTCAAGAGCATGACACTGGCATCTGACAAAGGTCATCCCATGGCAGAAGGATGAAAGGTGAAAATGAGTACATGAAACAGAGAGAGGTACAGGGGCCAAATTTGCTTTATAACAACACACACTTGCAATAGCTAACATAATTCTACTATAACATTAATCTATTCATTAGGGTTCTGTCCTCATGACCCAATCACCTATTAGCCCCCTCAACACTATTGCATTGGGGTTTAAATTTCCAACACATAGACTTTTGGGGGACACATTCAAGCTATAGCATGGAACCAACATTGGAGCTCCTAAATATATAAATCACATATTAATAGACTTGAAGGAAGGAATAGATAGCAATACAATAATATTTGAAGAGACTTTGATACCCCTCTTCCAGTAACAGATGGATAAACTAGACAGAGAACTAACAGGGAAATACTT
Source organism: Cacajao melanocephalus (assembly GCA_963573385.1). NCBI lineage: Eukaryota > Metazoa > Chordata > Mammalia > Primates > Pitheciidae > Cacajao > Cacajao melanocephalus. Next base: position 42,319 of record CAUYLG010041626.1, read on the forward strand.
GATTTGATTGCGTTTAGACCAAAGTGACCTAGAAAACATACAACATATAGACCCTTTCATCCAACAACAGCATAATATACTTCTTCTTTTTCTAGCACACATGGAACATTCTTCAGGATAGACCATATGTTAGGTGACAAAATAAGTCTTAACAAATTCAAGAAGATAATAACCATTTAGTATTGTTTCTGACCACAGTGATATGAAACAACCAATAAGAGAAGGGGTTTTGTAAAACAAATACGTGTGAATTAAACAACATGATCCTGAACAAGCAATGTGTCAAAGGTAAACCAAAAGAGAAATCCAAAAATATCTTAAGACAATTGATTATAAAAACACAACATTTCAAAAGCTAGGAGATTCAGGAAAAGCAGTTCCAAGAGGGAAGTTTATAGCAAAAAATGCTTACAATAAAAAGGAAGAAAGATTCCAAATAACCTAACTTTACACCTTTAAGAGCTAAAGAAGAACAATCTAAATCCAAAGTTAGCAGAAGAAAAGAAATAATAGAAATTAGCAGAAATAAATCAAATAGAGAAGAAAAAAACATAAAAATTAATAGCATTAAGAGTTGGTTATTTGAAAAAATAATTAAAATTGACAAATCTCTAGATATACTAAGAAAAAAGAGAAAACTCAAATAAAATGAGAAATGAAAGTGGAGACATCACAACACATGTGTCAGAAATGAAAATAAAAAATCATTATAAACTATTATGAGCAAGTATTTTCCAACAAATTAAATAATCTAAAGGAAATCAATGAATTCCTAAAAAATAACCCATCAAGATTGAATCAGGAAAAAATAGAAAGCTTGAACAGATTAATAACAAAGACATTGAAGAAGTAATTAAAAACCTCCCAAAAAAGAAAATCTCAGGACCAGATGGTTTATGCAGCTGAATTCTACCAAACATTCAAAGAATTATTACCAAGACTTCTTAAACTCTTCGAAACAATAGAACTAGAGGAAATACTTCCAAACACATTTTATGAAGCTAGATTATCTTGATATCTAAATCAAGCAAAGGCAAAAGCTACAGGCCAATATCTCTGGTGAATGTGGATGCAAACAATTATTGATAAAATATTAGCAAACCAAATTTAACAACACTTCAAAAGGTTAGGCACTCAAATGCAAATCAATCAACATGATATATCATGTTAATATATAAAAGATAAAAACACCGACCATTTCAACCCATAAAAAGCATTTGACAAAGTTCAATATACTTTCTTATGTTTCTTTTTAAAATTTTTAAAATTATTTTACAGACAAGGATTTCACTTTGTCACCCAGATTTGAGTGCAGTAGTGCGATCAAAAGCCTTGAACATTTGGGCTCAGTTGTCAGCATCCTTTCTTGCTAAAAACTTTTAAGTGTAGGTAGAAGAAAAGTTCCTTGATAGAATAAAGACCATTTATGAAAAACCCACAGCTAACATCACAATCAATGGGGAATAATTAAAAGATTTTTCACTACTTCTTTCTCTTGCCTGATTTCTCTGACCAGGACTTGCCAATACTGTGTTGAATAGGAGTGGTGAGAGAGAGCATGCTTGTCTTGTGCCAGTTTTCAAGAGGAATGCTTCCAGTTTTTGCTCATTCAGTATGTATTGCTTTAAGATCCTAAATGTTTACTAATTTCTTATAGCAGTGATAGGAAACTAATATTCATATATATTGTTTTAAATCAACTTACTGTATATAAGTCCCCTAAAAAGATATGCTTAACAATGTCAAAGACTTTCCTGGTTGACCCCTTTTTGTATTTTTATGTTTTGATTTTTAGTCTCTAGTTTTCTGTCTAGTTTAATTTTTCATTTTCAGTCTCTGGTTTCCTATATAGTTTCTAGTCTTCTAATCAACAGAATGTGTTTCTTTACATCCCTAGCATTATGATCTCTGAAGAAACGTTAAGTTTTTATGGCCTAGATCTACTTATGCCCCCAAAACTACCAGCAACAGCCATTTGTCTATGTGTCTTTTCAGAGGGTGGCTGTGCATGGATTCCATCATGGGGACCTCTACCCTGTTAAAAATACCAAGCCAGCCACAGCCTGTTTGAACTAATAAAGAAAACAATTTGAAAATTTTGCCTGTTTGGTTTTGGCAGTTTGCCAATAGCCAGCTGCATAGAAGAGAAAGCCAGTACCTTGTGTAATCAATTTCTCCTCCTGAGAGCTTGACTTCCTCATTATATAGAAGAATGGGTGAACAAGAATGTCTTACTTAAAAATAGGCTGGGCATGGTGGCTCAGCGTGTAATCCCAGCACTTTGGGAGGCCAAGGTGAGAGGATCACTTGAGGTCAGGAGTTCAAGACCAACCTAACCAACATGGCGAAATCCTGTCTCCACTAAAAATACAAAAATTAGCTGAGCGTGTTGGCACGCATCTGAAGTCCCAACTACTTGGGAGGCTGAGGAAGGAGAATTGCCTGAACTCAGGAGGCAGAGGTTGCAGTGAGCAGGATGGCACCACTGTACTCCAGCCTGGGCAACACAGTGAGGCACTGTCTCAGAAAATTTACATATTTATATGAATGCTTAATATTTATATAAATATTAAATACAAATATAAATATTTATATATAAAACACATTAATTATAACATCTCTATAAATAGTTGACCCTTAAACAACATGGGGGTTAGGGGTGCTGAGCCCCTGTACAGTGGAAAATTTGCAGATAACTTTTGACTCTCCAAAATTGTAGCTACTAATAGCCTATTGTTGACCAGAAGCCTTACTGTAACATAAACAGTCAGCACATATTTTTATGTTATATGTACTATATGTTATATTCTTACAATAAAGTAAGCTAGAGAAAGGTGATTTCTTAAAAAAATGCCATGAATCTCCAAATTTTTAAAAATATATTTATTTGTAAAACTCTATGGGAAGTGGACCCATGCAGTTTAGTCCCGATATGATCGAGGGTCAACTGTATATATTTAAATATAGGGTTAAGCTCAAAAATGGCCTCTTACTCCAAGACCAAGGCTAAGCAGGGGGAATCCTGGAAATGAAGTCTTGAATTAGGGGGCTCTAAGAAACTGCAAAATTACTCCCCCACCCCCCACAATCCTTCCAGCGGAGTCTCTGACCCTGATTTATGTTTGCTCCATGATATTCAGACTCCGAGAGTCAGCCACTGTTGGGAGATGTGACCTGCCAGGGGCCACAGCATCTCTGCACACTCTTACTGGGTATGCCAGGAGCAGAAGGTCAACTGCTCTTTCCTCAGGACATTTCTCAGGGCTGGATTTCCAGCGAGTAGCCTTGAGAGATAAAATGAGATCTTCCCCCAGAGAACAGGCTTGTTCACTGCTCACCAACTCACCGTAAAAACAGAGAACCCCTAAGCTGTGTTCCTCTCTTATAGCACAAGCCATAGTATGCACATGCATCTCTCATGGGCCCTTGATGTCATCCTTTGAAATTTTGAGGGCATAGAGAACTGATGCAAAGAAACATGAAGCTCTGGCTACTGCTTCTGCAATGAGTAATAAAGTTCTCTGTCCCTGATCTAGGAATCTCACGTCTCTTGCCAGCACCCATGAAATAGTACAGACTAACTGTTAAGTTTGTAAATAGAGTAACAACTTAGCTTTTCCTCATCTTCCATTCTTTTCTTAACAGATTTCTGCCTGCACCTCTCTACCAAAAGCACTCTAAAGATACCAGCAATGCTCAAAACAAATGAGCACTTTAGTTCTTTCTTTTTAGTGTTAGAAGTCTATACTCATTGTATTAATACTTCCTATAGACTGTAGGACCGTAGCAATGTGTCTTGTTCATTTCTGTACCCCAGTGCCTGAGACAGTGGACAACAATGTCAGGCATTACCTCATGGCCTTTGCTGCATTTGAAACGGTCTCCTCTGTTTCCTTCTACATTTCTTCTGGGAGCTCACTAATATTTTGTTTTTTAATGTTCTCACTGGACCTTAGTAGCCTATGGACTCATCTTCTACCCCCAGCCTCTAACTCATTCTTTTAAAAACACAAATCCAATATTAGAACTTATCTCTGTAAAGATTTCCTGTCAGTTAAAGTTTAAACTCACTGGCCTGGAACATGGAGGGGTGGTGTAGGCCTTGCCAACTGTTAAGTCAGGAACTGGAAAGGATCTGAGGTTTTGCCCCAGTAGAAATATAGCAGTAAGCCCCTGACAGTCATATCTACGTGCTGACAATAGACAGAAAGACACTGGCGAAAGATACCAGGCTCCTGTGTCAGGAGCTAAGATGGCTCACTACTCCTCAAAAGCAGCAGCCAGAGCCCCATCTGGCACCTCGATCCCCATTTCCAAATCAAATGGCATCTGCATATCCATGGAGTGCATTATAAGGGAGACACCACAAAATTAATAAATTCTGATCTTACACAGAGCCACTGCTGACCTGTCTATTCTCCTTTCCAGAGAGAGATCACTCATCTAATGTAAGCCACTCTTTTTCAGAGAAAGGAAGGACAGTCTTCATCTTTTTACCTTAAGATTTCTAAAGAGACGTCTGACCCTATTCTTCACTTTCTTGGAATTTTACCTTATACAATGGCTGTAAATGCCCTTGCTCAGAGAACCCAGAATTGTTAAGAGATATGAGAAGTGCAGGCAGAATGTATCCCTACACTTAGATCATTAGCCTCACTTCTCTTGTTCCTATGCTAATTCAAGCCACAGGGGGAAAACTGTCACTTTTTAAGAACATAGTGTTTTTCCATGCCTCATGATTTTGTTTGCATTTCTGAGTGTTTTTCCTTCTCTCACATATCAAATAATTACTTAATGTCAGGCATTAAGTAATTTTTCCATGCCTCATGATTTTGTTTGCATGTCAGACATTAAGTAATTATTTGATATGTGAAAGAAGGAAAAACAGTCAGAAATGTCTATGTCCTGTGCCATGTCCCCCTTTCTGCCTCTTGGTATCTGGTACCGAATGTAGTCTTAGTACTCATCACACTTGACATTTCATTTTTCATTTGTTGTGCCTGATACTTGTTGTGTTTCAACTGAGAGAGTTGAGAATAGAAACAATGCTTCATTTGTATTTGTACCCTAAATCCAATACATTGACTAGCCCATTGGGATTCAATTTATGTGGGTGAAATAAATCAATAAATTGTGATGAAACTTCAAAGATCATACATAATCTTGTTGATAAAATTCAAATTCCTGGCCGGGCATGGTGGCTCACGCCTGTAATCCCAGCACTTTGGGAGGCCAAGGTGGGTGGATCACCTGAGGTCAGGAGCTTGAGATCAGCCTGGTCAACATGGTAAAATCCCGTCTACACTAAAAATACAAAAACTAGCTGGTCGTGGTGGTAGGTGCCTGTAATCCCAGCTACTCAGGAGGCTGAAGCAGGAGAATCACTTGAACCTAGGAGGTGGAGGTTGCGGTTGAGCTGAAATTGTGCCACTGCACTCCAGCCTGGGAGACAGAGGGAGACTCTGTCTCAAAAAAAAAAAAAAAGAAAAAAAAGAAAAGAAAAAAGAAAAATCCAAATTCCTTAGTATGTGTTTAAAGTGAGTTGATTTCTACCCACCTTTTCAGCCTTATCTTCCACCACTTATCTCCATGCATTCTAGTCTCCGGTTGTGCCAACAAACTGCTGTTCCCCTAGTGCATGCCTTCTTTCCACCTTGATCCACCATACAGAACATTATAGGAGCTGCCTGAAATATTCCTCCCTGTCTTGGGCATTCTTTCTATCGAACATTAGGCATTCATCTAAAACATCACCGCCACTCTGGCCTGAACTTCCACATACTTTCTCTCTGTAGTTCTATGCTAACTTGTGTTACCTCAATTGAAGCACCAGTTGCATTGAAATAATTATTTACTTACATGACTGTCTCTACCATTTCATATTGTGGCAAAAACCAAAGAAAATTCATCTTTTCATTTTTAATGGTGAATGTAGGGTTCAGCCTTTTGTAGGTTCAGTGAATGAATGTTCAGGTTCTTTCAGTGAAGAAATAAATGAGTGGTTCTGTATAAAAACAGTACCCAATTTTTCTTTTTTTCTTCATAAATGTGAGACCTACTCATATGTTTACTGGCTTCAATTTTCAAATGGCCTAAAATTGATTTTCTCAAATTTGCTTCTCTAGAGTAATTAACACTATAAGTGATGCCAAGCAAAAGTCAAACAATAAGTATGACTTGTTTTCCTGAAGTGCCAATGAAAGAAATTGACAACATAGATAATATTTTTATTAAAACAAACATGGTAAAATCAACAAACTAACTTTACATCCTAACGAACTAGAAAAAGAACCAAATAAAATCTAACAGAAGGAAGGAAATACTAAAGACAAGAGAAGAGATATATAAAATAGAAAATATAAAAAGGTAGGAAAAAACAACAAAACAATTGAGTTGGTTCTTCAAAAAAGGTCAACAAAATTGAAAAACATTCAGCTAGATTTACTAAGAAAATTTAAAAAATGAGAAGACTCAACTGAAATCAGAAATGTAAAAACATGTAAATAAAAAACAGTATGAGAGAGTAGTATAAAAAGTTGTAAGCCAGCAAGTTAGATAACCTAGATAAAATGGACAAATATATAGAAACACATAACCTACCAATACTGAATCATGAATGAATCTTTCTAAAATTTTTTATTTTTATTTTCTGTGGGTATATAGTAGGTGCATGTATTTATGGGGTATGTATTAGTCTGTTCCTGCATTGCTATAAAGAAATACCTGAGACTGGGTAATTTATAAAGGAAGGAGGTTTAATTGGCTCATGGTTCCACAGGCTGTATAGGAAGCATAGTGCTGGCATCTGCTTAGCTTCCGGGGAAGCCTCAGGAAACTTATAATCATAGCAGAAGGGAAAGGGGGATCTGGCACTTCACATTGTTGGAGCATGAGGAAGAAAGAGAAGGTGTGTGGGGGGTGCTACAAACTTTTAGACAACTAGATCTTATGAGAACTCATTCACTCTACAGTACCAAGGGGGGATGGTGCTAAATCATTCATGAGAACTTCACCCCCATGATCCAATCACCTCCCACCAGATCCTACTTCCAACACTGGGGATTACAACTGAATATGAGATTTGAGTGGGGAAACTGATCTAAACCATATCAGTGTACATAAGACGTTTTGATACAGGCATGCAACGTGAACTAATGAATAATGGATGAATCTTGAAAACAATATGGTAAGTGAAATAAGCCAGGCATAAAAGGGAAAAAATTGTGTGATTCTACTTATATGAGGTTCCTAGAGGAGTCAAATGTATAAATCCAGAAAGTAGACTGGTGGGTACCAGGGGCTGGAGGAGAAAGGAATGGGGAGTTATTGTTTAATAGGTAGAAAGTTTCAGCTGGGGAAGATGAAAATACTCTGGAGGCAGATGATGGTGATGGCTGTATAACAAAATGAATGTACTTAATACCACTGAACAGCAAACTTATAAATGATTAAAATGGTATATTTTATGTATTTTTTATCACAATAAAGACATTTGAATATATTTCGCACTGATTTTGCAAGCCAAACCCAAGACTTCAAAGTCATACTGACCTATCTGGAAACTACCAACAGACTACACAGCTTCAAATTCCCCTGAGATGACTATTGATTTTCCCCTGCTGTTAGGTCCATTTCTGTATCAAAGTTTGATAAGCCATGTTCTAAAAAGTAAAAGCAATGACTTAAAAGACAAGGGAAGTGATAACTTTATTTCTCTCAGGTGTTCAATTTTGAGTTGACCCCAGATGACGTGAAAGCCATTAATGGCCTCAATAGAAATTTTCACTATCTTGACCCTCCGTTGTAAGTACTTGTCTGTGTGTGTCTTCTGTTGCTTTCTGTGATTTGTGGGACAGAGGAGCAGGTCCATGTATACCAATGCCAAGAGTAAGAAGCTGTTCTCAGGATAAAGCATGGGATACCTGCTCCAGGACTCTGGGACTGCACTGGGTAGGGCAGAAATAGACAAGGTTCATCTCTAACCCTTCTCACTGAGGGGCTTTTATTGGCTCTACAATTCAAATTTGATTCCTTAAAGGAAAACATGCCATTCCAGTCAAACCCTTGGTAAAATAACCACTTATTCCAATTGTATCCTGTTACCAAAAAAAAAAAAAAAAAAAATCTTATTGCAAATAACTATATTGCTGTAAGTTAAGAATACTTACACATAGTTTCAAAATTCTGGAGAAATCAGGTAGAGAGAAACAAATAGGCTCCAAACTGTGTTCACAGAAGTATATTTGACTCAATTGTTCAAAGTCATAAATAGCTTAAGAGTTTTCTTAAGTCTGAAAAAAACAAAGCAAAGGATTAGCAACATTTTAAGCAAAGAAAAAAGTTAAAAAAAGATTATCTCAGTTTTTTGTTGGGTCAGTTAATTTAGTTAACTCCTGTTCTACTTGATATTCATGAACATTTCAGCTCTCCATGAGAGCCCTGGAAGTTTTTTCTCTATTCTAATGTCATAATCTCCAAACTTATCAGATACCTTCATTTAAGAGCAGCTATTAGAGTTCTATAGTTGATTATAAATCATCTTGTAAAGAAGACCAAAACAGGGCAAAAATTGTCCATGGATGACTAAAGTCTTAGGACAGTCAAAGTCAAAAACACAATTGACAAGAAATTTGGTTACCTCTGTGGCACAGAATAATTTTAGGTAACAATTAAAATTATTAATAACATATACTGTTAGAATTATAGCAATTTCCCATAGTTTTGGAACATACACCAATAACACATTTATACAAATACAGCCCAAAGAAAACCAAATACCATTTCATATTTGACAATGCTTCCTGTATGATTTTTATACCAAATAAGCCAACTGTCATTGTTGCATTAGTGCACTGATGTCAGACCTAATTCTTCATAAAACCTTATAGATAAATGTATCCAATCATTTTACTTCAACCATCGGTAAGATTCTTAAACACATTTTAAAACCCTGTACAATTTTCGTTAAAGAGCAGAACATAAGCAGATTTTCTAAGAAAAACCTGTTGCGCTTCTATTTCAAAGTTCAGTTTACAGAAAAAGTAGTAATACCCCTTTAACTTTAGCCAATATGTTCACAAACAGAATTTCTTTTACAGGATTAATTTCTCACAAACCTTCCACAACTTGCTTAAACCTTCAGCTTTACTCTATCTAACTTAATACTTTATTCCTTTAGACAGAAAATAAGGGGTGGAATATTCCTGCCTCCCTTTTTTAGATCATATATGGTTACTTCCCGATGTTGCCATGGCATTTGTAAACTGTCCTGATGCTAGTGGGAGTGTAACAGTGAGGATGACCAGAGGTCACTTTCGTCACCATCTTTGTTTTGGTGGGTTTTGGCCGGCTTCTTTACTGCAACTTGTTTTATCAGCAAGGTCTTTATGACCTGTATCTTGTGTGGCCTCCTATGTTATCCTGTGACTTAGAATGCCTTAGCCATCTGAGAATGCAGCCCAGCTGGTCTCAAACTCATTTATCTCAGCCCCTATTCAAGATGGAGTTACTCTGGTTTACATGCTTCTGACATTTGTCCCCATTTTCAGTTGTCCCACCTTTCCAGACCAAACCAAAGTATATCTCACATATACTGATTGATGTCTTATGTCTCCCTAAAACATATAAAACTAAGCTGTAACCCAACCACAATGGGCACATGTTCCCAGGATCTCCTGGGGCTGTGTCATGGGTCATGGTCCTCACATTTGGCTTAGAATAAATCTCTTCAGTATTTTACAGAGTGGTTTTTCTTTTTTTCTGGCAGCAAGTTCCTCATTGCAATTAACCTTAAACAAACTACTGTTTGTCCAGTCTGATATATCAAAGAATACTTACAATTATCTGAAAAAGCTCTAAATCCTCCTCTCTTTTCCAACTACTAATTTATAAGGCTAGATTTTTTTCAAGAAGTTTAGCCAAGACATTTTGATTGAATGCAAACTCAGATATGAAATCTACTAAGCCTGACATTAAAGACATTTACAAACATATAAAACAATGCCAATCTTCTAAATATATTTCTTTTGTCTTGGAGAATATATTATGAGAGTTTAGCTCTGGTTATTATATACTACAATAGTTCTCAGGGGCTTACTTTCCCCATCGCTTTGTAAATGATTGCAACTCCTAATTGAATCCAATTCCTTTGTTTCTTCTAATAACATCTATCCCCTTCTGATCATTTCCTGAAGTTTCTTAAATGTTCTTTTGTCTCAAGACATAGCCCCACAACCTCTTATATCTCTTTAGCTTTAAGATATCCCTCAAGGTAACAGACACACACAGAAGGAAGACTATGTGAGGAAAAAGTCCTAAAGAGAGGACACAGAAGAAACCAAATCTGCTAACACCTTGACCCTGGAATTCTAGCCTCCAAAACCGTGAAAAAATAAATTTCTGCTGTGTAAGCCAAAAAAAAAAAAAAAAAGAAGATAAAATATAATAACCTCCTAGGACTTTAAACTGTTTGTTGACCGTTCTTTAAACTGCAGGGTTATAGGGACAATGGCTGATTTCCCAAGATATCTGTTTGCCAACTGAATATTTGCAAATTATGCATCTGACAAAGGGCTAATATCCAGACTCTACAGGGAATTAAAAAAGGCCCAACAACAACAACAACAAAATATGTAACTCCATTATAAAAGTAGGCAAAGGACATCAACAGGCATTTTTAGAAAGACTTATGAGCACCTAACACATATATGAAAAAATGCTCAACATTATTAAACATCAGAGAAATGCAAATTAAAACCACAAGGAGATACCATCTTACACCAGTCAGAATGGTTATGAAAAAGTCCTGAGACAACAGATGTTGGCAAGCATGCAGAGAAAAGGAAATGCTTATACACTGCTGGTGAGAAAGTAAATTAGTATAACCTTTATGGAAAACAGTGTGGAGGTTTCTCAAAGAACTAAAAATAGAACTACCATTTGATTCAGCAATCGCATTACTGGGTATCTACCCAAAGAAAAAGAAATCATTATATAAAAAAGGCACCTGCACTTGTATGTTTATCACAGCACTCTTCACAATAGCAAAGAAATGAAATCAGACAAAATGTCCATTAATAGATAACTGGATAAAGAAAATGTGATGTGTATGTATCATGGAATACTACTCATACATAAAAAGAATGAAATCATGCCTTTTGCAGCAACATGGATGGATCTGGTGCCATTATCCTAAGTGAAACAACTTAGAAACAGAAAGTCAAGTACCACATGTTCTCAGTTCTCACTTATAAATGGAAGCTAAACAATAGGTACACATGGACATACAGTGTGGAATAATAGACACTGGAGACTCTAAAAGCTAGGAGGGTGGGAGCCGGGTGTGGATTCAAAAATTACCTATTTGGCACAAAGTTCACTATTTGGGTGATGGGTGTACTAAAGACCACACTTCAGCTGGGTGCGGTGGCTCATGCCTGCAATCCCAGCACTTACGGAGGCCAAGGTGGGTGGATCACTTGAGGTCAGGAGTTTGAGACCAGCGTGGCCAACATGGTAAAACCCTGTCTTTACTAAAAATACAAAAATTAGCCAGAAGTGGTGGTGGGCACCTATAATCCCAGGTACTCTGGAGGCTGTGGCAGGAGAATTGCTTGAACCTGGGAGATGGAGGTTGCAGTGAGTGAAGATCATGCCACTTCACTCCAGTCTAGGTGAAAGAGCAAAATTCCATCTCAAAAAAAAAAAAAAAAAATGACCAGACTTCACCACTATGTAATATACGTATGTCAGAAAGCTGTATTTGTAACCTTTAAATCTGCAAGAACAACAAAATAAAATGAAAATAAAAAAGCAGCAGCAATTCCAGCAGACCTTGCCCATCTCTGCTGCATTTTCTGCTTGCAAATTTTCCTAACTTGCTTCAGTGTAAATCCGTTAGATACCAGGTGGGATGGCACAGTGGTGACAGTCTGTCCCTGCAGCTGTCACAACTCCATCCAACTTAATCTAACTTAATTTCAGAGATTCTCTTGTTTGGGGTAGTCTCTAGCTAACTGTATTCCCCTTCCATTGATGGAGCTATTTCTGTCTTATTATTTTACAAGAATTAATTGCACCACAGTTTCCATTGTTGCCCAGAATTTGTTCAAGGCCCTTTCTGCCTAAAGAATCTTCTTCACTAATGAGGGCTGTGATCTTTTTCATGCTCTTCAGCTCTTTGAGACTTTTCCATGTCCCCCTAGAGATGCTGATTTTTCTAGGCAAGAAATTGCAGTTTCCATATCTCCTTCTGGATTTAAATATACCTCCTGTTTAAAAATCAGGGCTGGAAGTAAATTAAGCATATAATGGCTTGAGTTCATGTGAGTCACCAGTCCATGTCTCAGAGTAATTGTTTTTCAATGATTTCCCAGGTGAAGTAATGTTGGTCACCTATGGAATAGAGTTTTGCAGGCTTAACGAACTCTTCTGTTTTTGTCATCCAAAACTCATCAACACTGCCAAGAAGTGTTTGGTTTTCCACTGGTGTCACATGGAATGGAGCTGGGTGTTCAAAGGTTCTGGCATGGCCATTGGGCCACATGCCAGTCCCAGGGGGTGGAATGTGTCCTATCTTCTCAGAAATTAACACCAGAAGTCTCACTCTCTTTCTTATTTACATAGTTTAAAAAGATTAATTCCAAGATAAAGAGTACATAGTTAGCTGATTCCCACATGGGATGTAATTAAGAGCCCAGCCTCTGAAACCAGATTTCCTGAGTCAAATTCTACTTACATCACTTAATAGCTGGGTATTTGTGGGCAATTTCCTTAACTTCTCTATTTCTTAGTTACCTCTTCTATAAAATGGAAATAATGGTAAATCCTACCTTTCTGTGAAGATTGAGTTAAAATGTGTAACATACTTATAGAATAGTACCTGGCACACAGAAAGCATTCAGTTATTACTAGCGAATGTTAGGGATTGGTGTTGGAACATGGATAGAATTCTAAGCGGCAGAGTCCATGTGTTCAAAGTACCAGAAACCAGCTGATGAAGAGAGGCTTCCAGTCCAGCACCAGCCTCCTAGTGACGACCAGCAGGCCATGGAAACCAGAGCTGGAGTCACACCCATCAGCACACTCTGGCCAGAGCTCGAGCAAGGAATCCCACCGGCAGTGACAATGACCACAGCATGGTGGATGTCACATCATCTAATGTTGCTAACCTATGTCTGGATAGTTGATTTGCCCCAGTGTATGGATATGTAAAAGAATTCAGTCCTGTGAAGATATGCTGCATAACAAGCAAAAGGAGACACAATGAGGACACAGAGTCTTGATCAATTTCATGAGGTAAAATGAAAATGTGTCCTAACCCACCCAGAGCCTGTCACATCACATGTCACTCCATGTGCCTGCCTGTCCCATTTCAACTTGAGTGTTTTAAGGGCAAAACCAAGTCTTCCTCATCTTTATAACTAAGGATAACAACAAAGAAAGCTTATTGGAGAGCTGGGGTGGTGCTTGAAGCATTGTTTTAGACACATAAAGTTTAAGATGCATATTACATGTTTACATAAAGAAAAGGAAAGACGGGAGAGAGAGAAAAGACAGAGAAAGAAAAATATGCTAAAATGTGAATTGTATAATTGATTAAAGTTGGGAAATAATAAATAGTATCTAAATGCACAGTTCCAAAACTGTGCACCTAGTCACCCTGAGGACCCACAGTGAACTCACAGGAATGCCATGGGCCATTTCACCAAGGACAGACAAATGGCCAATAAGCCCATAAAAAGATGCTTGCATCATTAGGCAGTAAGGAATTGTAATTAAATACACAATGAGACACTATTTAACACCCACTAGAATAGCTGTTACAACGACAGGGGCAGACGAAAACTATATCCTGACGAGGGTGTGGAGAAACTGGAAACTCACACATTCCTGATGGGACTGTAAGCCTGTGTACTTTGGGGAACAGTTTCTCAAAACAATTAAACATAAAATGCCACCAGTCAGCGAGCCCCTGCCATCCTCCCCAAGGTCTGCTGCTCCTTGATGCCCATCCACACCTCCTGAATCTGCTTCCTGCTTTTTAAGCCTTTGATTGCCACTTATCCTTGTATTTTCCATTCAAATAAAATGAGAAAGTGCCACTGAGGAGAAGCAGCTACTGAAAAAAGTGTCTGAGTATCTCCTAGTCTTAAAGTCAGGAGAGATGCTCACAATCATTTGATGCAGAGGGTCCTTTAAGGGCACACATTTCCACTTCCTATATGGACCTTGGTCTGCAGGCCCCAGAGTGGGGAAGAAATTACACAGAAATTCCCTAGAGAAAAGCAGGGACGGAGGAAGGGGAGGGCTTGTCAGCTTGTCCACTCAGAATGAAGAGACAAGAGGCACAGAGCTATCAATTGCCATCTGAAAAGGAATACTCTCAAAAACGAGGCTGAATAACCTCTGTGAAACTTTTTAAGCTTTGCAATTGCCCAGTGTTTGCTTATTTTTGCCATCCATGGTTTCCTTCCTCACTGTGATTATACAAAATTCAAGATGTCTTAAAATCAAAGACAGTAAAAGGCTGCCATCTCCTGTCAGAGCTGCAAATGCACTCTAACGAGAAGTCCTTCCCAGCGCCATCTGGTGGCAGGCTTCACTCACAGTTTTCATGCCATGGAAGTAAATCCATGCAAATACTGCAGTGGATCCTCATTGGCCAGCTACGGTGAGACATACAATGCATTATCGTTAACCAAGTCATGCTACTGTGTAATGGGGCACTGGGACTCATTCCTCCCAATTGCAATTTTATCCTTGCTGACTAACCTCTCCTCATGACCTACCCATCCCTGCCCTCCCCAGACTCTGGTAACCGCCATGCTACTCCCTACTTTTACGGTCAATGAAAAATGGTTTAAGTATAAGTGACAAGGAAAATTCACAAAATAGCAGTTAAATTTTTGACTCTATGAGAGATAAAATTCAAGTCATACACCTACACACGTGCGTGTTCACAAAAGTCCTACATGCAGATCACTGTCACGTGCTACATGTGCACTGTGCCACTTAGTCCTAACACCTCTATGTAGAGAGTGACAAAGAGTTTAAAGGTTTAAGACGTTAAGTAATTTACACAAAGTCACACAGCTAATGAACGATAAGGAGTCATGGACATGGAAAAATTAAAAGTGCATGGTGGTAGAGCTGGGCCTGATCATACGACAGTGTAAGGAGACCCTCCCATTTCCTAGGTCCTTTGTAAACAGTCTTCTTGATTAAACCCCTTCTTGGTAATTTGGTCAAACCATGACACCTCATCCTCAATCTTACCCCCACTAGGGTGAGCCTCCCATGAAGCTATTGCACCAGTCACATGTCTTTTCGTTTGCCTGCAGCAGTCTTCTCTTGGGACCAAGCCAGAAGGTTCCTACATGTCTCTGCACATCTGGAAGGCTGGGCAGGGAGGTGGATGGCAATGACACTGGTTGTAGTAACAATACATCCTTGCTGGGACATATCCTGGGCCAGACACTGTCTCCAAAACCAGGAGGCACTGCAATTCCTCCATTGAGTGGACAAGGACACTGAGGGCTGGGAGGTGAGGCAGTCTGCTCAGGACCACAGAGCTAGAAAGGCACAACTTTTATCTGCAGAACCCACACCCCTGACTCAGCTGGCACGCCTGTGAGAAAGTGAAAATGGGAAGTGATGTGGAGGGGAACTGTCCCCAAACAGGCCCCTTCAGCCACTGGGCAACGCCTCCATGGCTTCCTTGAACCTGATGCAAAGGGAGCAGGACATGAGAGGCTCATATGGAGGCTGACTGATGTGGGGGACATAGGAAGAGGGAAGAGACCATGGAGCAGACATCAATTTTCTTCTGGCTTAACTCATTTTGAATAGGAGCCAAGGGCCTGTGAATTGAGAAGTTATATCCCTGGAGATGTGGTGTGAATTCCAAGACACAGGAGCTAGGCCAGATTCACTGAGCAGATAGCAAGAAACAGGGACCATGGCCTCTAGACCACACAAAATCCATTAAACCACATCCTCCACCAACCCCTGGGTGTGAACACCACACTCTGCAGGGCCTCTTCCTGATATGTGAAACTAAACAGGCTGATGAGCGGATGTGAGGAAATGAGCTGTATTTTCATCTCTGCTATGGGGGTTCCACAGGTATAATCTGACTTATCAGAAGACCGTATTAAAAACTAGTATTTAGAAATTAACCAGCTACTTGGGAGGCTAAGGCAGGAGTATCACTTAAGCCCAGGAGGTGGAGGTTACAGTGAGCTGAGATCACTTCACTACATTCCAGCCTGGGCAACATAGTGAGACTCTGTCTCAAAACAAACAAACAAACAAACAAAAACTAAAATTCAGATTTTTAAGGAGAAAAAAGCCACTCTATTGAACTGAAACAGTGCTCCAGACTTATCCCATTTTCCTTCCCACTGAGGGAAGGGAAGGACTCTGCTTTAGAATAACCTGGGTGTCATTGGCAGGGCAGAGAAAGAAGTGAAGGTGACGCAGGCTGGCCTGGAACACAATTGGTGGAGCTGGGCAATGGGCCAGAGATGGATTACACTGTTTCCTCGGCTCTTAGATGGCTTAAATAATTTCATAAGATAAGGTTTTCTTAAAATGTGAAGGCAAATTTCATTCATGAGTTATCAGTGTCTTTTTTCAGAGTAGAGGCAACACAGGCTGTCTAGGAGAAACCCCACTGACTTCACTTAAAACACACTCAATTCTCCAGATTACTCAGAGAAGGAGGCTTTTGCACCCTCCTCTGACTGTGTGGCTCCTGTCCCAGGCACAGCTGCCATTAACAGAGGAGGGTCAACATTGCTAACGGTGTCGGTGCATCTGGGCTGAGCAGAAACAAGGAAGGGGAAGTTGTCCTCAGTATTCTATGTGGAAAGGATAGTCTTTGTGATTTTTAGTTCTGAAAAACAGAAAAAGAAATCACAAATTGAAAAAAAGAGTGATTATTTTTTAAGAGAAACATTTTAAATGATATATACTTTTAACCTCCCCAGTGAAATTAGCTTCACTCAGTGGCCCATCTGAGTGAAAAGAATTATGAGAAGGTTTAAATAATCTAAAATGTATATGATAAATACCTATTCAGGCACCAACTATCCAATCTGTATAGTTTTCCCTCTAGTTAAAAAGAAGGAGCCATATTTACATGGGGAACGTGGCCAGTCGGAGATTCCTGTCTAGGCTGAGGATGCTATCCATATTGTGCTGTGTTAATTCAAAATCAAACACCTGGAACCAAAATACAATGTTAATAGAAAACCTAATTCAATTCACATTTAATGGGGCACATGTTACCTACACAGCACTCTGCTAGACCAGCAGGGGACACAAAGATGTAAAAAACACTTCATCAGACACTTGGAATTTCCCTGAATCACAGCCTGGATTTCCCAAATGCCTTTTGATTCGGATCATGTGACTGGTGTTGGCTTGGCCCTGGCTACACTTAGGAAGCCTTGGAAAGATGGAATATATACTGCACTCATCTTAGTGGAATAAAGAACATACGGGAATAGTTAAAAGGTAAAGCACAGAATTTTTTCCATTGACCCTGCTACCCTCAAAAAATCCAACAAAACCATTTGTTCCATACACCTGCCAACTAGTGAGCCACTTGGCCCCGGGACTATGAACTCTAACAGTACCCCTATCACAGGGTGATCTGTTTTTCTTCCTTGAGAACAGTATTCTGGCCCGCCCCTCCCTCTCTTTTTATTGTTCCCACGTACTGAGGAACAGGACCCATGGCCACAGCATCAGCGTCCACCCCAGCCTGGCAGAGTGGCTGTGTCCCATGGGGAGGAGGGGTGCATTGAGTGATTCCCAAAGTGAGGAGCTGGAACACTCTAGCCTCTCTCCCACAAAAGCCTCCCCCTCCTGAGGCCAGGAGAAAGTAGCCTCAGAGTGTCATCTGAGGGAGTGGGGAGTGCTGGGGCCGGGGTAGGGAGATGCCTGCATTTAAGGGTAACAGTAAGCAATTCTAGAAGAGACCCTACAAAGGGTTCGTGCCTTGCAGCAGCAGTTCTGCATGGCACTGGGGAGACAGGAGGTGGGCCGGGCCAGCACCCTGCACTGGAAGCCCTGTGCCTGCACCCCTCTGTGCCTTTCTTCTCCTGGAGAGTCTTGTGGACCTGGCTCCCACCTCCTCCTGACAGCATGGGCACTTCCACGGCCCCTCCTAACCCGCTGCTGCTCTCTGTCCTTAGCCATCAGATCACTTCTGCTTTGGCCCTCAGGTCTCACATCAGCCTGGTCCTGTCTCACTGCCTGGGGATGGCATTTGCCCTTAGTGTACAGCAGACCTAACAGAGGAAAGGGGCATCTCAGCTGGGCCTGAGGTCCCCATGTCACATTCACTGCCCCTAGGCCATGGGGATCCCAGGCATTGACAGCCACAAGGGTGGAACTGGGGCCATCCCCTGAGCCTATGCCCCAGGATCAATCCTGGCTGCCCTGCAGGGCACAGAGGGCACCTTAGGCCAGGCCCCCACGTGGGGCAGATGCCAGTCAGTCAGCAATGCTCAATTCTAACAACTGCACGAGAGCTGCAGCCTCATTCCAAGAGGCCTGTCAGCAGCCATCACAGAGAACTGAGTTTACAGCTTAGCCAAATCCATACTCTTCAGGCTTTAGGTTGGCTGGTCACCCAGAGCTGCTCTGGGCCATTCAGAGAGTGGGATGCCTGAGGAAGGAGAGGAGAAGTGCATGTGGGCAGCAGGTGAGCTGGATGAGGGCCCGGAAGGGAGAGCGCTGTGGACACCATGAGGAGTCTGCCCATCCCCAGGTCCTCCAATTATGGGTGGCCTGCCTCTCCTGCCAATGGCAGGGCTATGCCCACCTGCAGCCAGACTGGCATGCACAGCGAGCCTTAGGGCACATGCACTGCTACAGATGGGTCAGTCAAAAAATTTGATAGAAATGCTCACTTAGCACAACCAAATCGAGCCCTGAGGATGCAGCAGTGCCTTGTGGAACTCATGAGTAGCTCAGACACCAAGAGGGAGCTGACTCCTGGGAACCAGAGCATGCTGTCTATCAAAATGCAGCTGTGCGGCTGGCCCCAGGCTCACACACACCCGTGCTGATGTGATCAATGGGGATGGGCTGCCCCCGATGCCTGTCACTGCCTGTGAGATCACCACAGGTGACATCCGGGACTGGGGGTGACTGACAACTAAGAACATCAGGTACTTCCTCAAGCCAGGCACTATGCCACCCCTTCACTGTGTCATTACATTTCACCCTCACAGTGGTTTTATCAGAGAGGTTCTCTAATGAAGAAACAAGGCTTAGAGAGGTCACACAGCAGTTAAATGGTGAGTGGGCCTGTGGGAATCCCAAGTCCATGACTTTGACTGGGTTATAGACTATGTCATCAGGGTTGAAGCCACACATAGCTCCAAAAATAGATTTCACATGCTTCTGTGAGTCTTGGCTAAGGTGAAAGGGTTGCTCTGAAAAGGACCACTGCCTCTCTGTGTTCTGCACCCACTCCACCTGTTCCAGTCTTCACTCCTGCCTTGGAAGTCACTAAACAGGAGTTGGGACCAGAACCTTCCCACACAACTCAGAGCAGTGCCCTCAGGCTACGCAGGCATGCCTCCATGCAACAGACGTGGGGACCTGTCCACTGACTGCCTCCCCTTT
This sequence comes from Cacajao melanocephalus, assembly GCA_963573385.1. NCBI lineage: Eukaryota > Metazoa > Chordata > Mammalia > Primates > Pitheciidae > Cacajao > Cacajao melanocephalus. The sequence goes on from CAUYLG010041626.1 coordinate 61,963, forward strand.
CTCCTGAGCACACATTTAGGAGACATCCAGCCCCCTCTGTGGGCTGGCACAGCCATGTGACAGATGCACACGCCCAAGCCTGGTCCATAAAAATCTTCTCCACGAGATGCTCTTCCTGCCTTTCCAATCTTGGGCTGGATGGAGAAGACACCAAGACCCTAGGGGAGAGGGGGCCCTAAGAAGGAAGGACCCTGGGTCCTTGGATTGCTGAGTGAAAGGTCAACCACCAACACCCGGAGCGCAGAGGGAGAGGTCTCTGCTGTATCAAGGCACTGTGATCCTGAGGCCGTATGCTACAGCAGTCATCCCTTCCCATCTAACACGTGATCTGAAACCCTGTAACATAAAAGAAGGAAGACACCTACCTGGATATTCTCTTTAATCCAACTTGGGGTGATAGATTTGGGGATCACTATTACATTCCTCTGGATTTGAAATCGGATCAAAATCTGCAAGGAAACAAAAAGTCTGCTATCACTCAAAGGGAAATCCCATGTAGTCTAAGTTATTTTCTAACATTTTGAGTTTTACTGTGCAGTAAGAGTCTAAGAGTCAATGAGAGCAGCAACAGTTACTGGCATTTATTAACCAGTTCTGTCAGTATGTTGGTAATGACAGCCATCAGCGCAAGGAGGAGGCCAAAGAATCTGCCTTAATGAGAACTCCTTAACATGCACCCAGTCCCCCACTGGACATTAGAACAAAGACGACTAAAATAAATAGCTTTTCTGTTCCATCTCATATTAACCATGCATGTAGTCGGTGGGGCAGAGGGAGAAAGCCTGGAAACTCCTCCTCTGAGTCTAGACAGGCTCCGAGGCAAGGGTACATGGTGTGAGTGACTGGGAATGCGACTGCAGATCAACTTCTGCTCAACGCTGGGAGGTTCTGATGAGTCATGGACTCATCTGGGTGAGCCAGTCCCTTCCTGGGACCTGCCAAACCCCAGGACTCCCCAAGGATGTCAAGTGGTCAGAGCAACCCTGGCTCAGAAGAGCCCTCACTGAGTACCTGAGCTGGAGACTTGTTGTGCTCCTTGGCAATCCTCTGGATCACAGGGTCGTCTATCAGGTCAACTCCCTCACTAGAGAGACACAGCACAGGACGGTGAGCCAGGAGATCCAACATGGATGCTCCTTTCTTTAGAAAGAAGAAATCTTTCTCCAAAATGAAGGATTTATTTTCTGATCATGACACAAGCTGACTATAGGAAATTTTAAAACACAAAAAAGCACATCACTCCAAATTTCCAGTCTGGAGATAACCACTGCTGACACGTTGGTGAACACAGCTACATGACATCACTTTTCATGTGTATTTTGTGCTTTTCCTCAAGAACCTGGTGGCCACGTCAGTGCATGAGCCAGTGGGCTCCCAAGTTTTAACTCCCCCCCGATTCTCAGGGGTCTCTGGCTTCTCAGCTTCTACTGTACACCCTAGCACAGCACCAGGAATCAATATTTGTTGATGATAATAATTTCAGAAAAATTCACCCAAAATACCACTAAAAAGTGAATACTGTGAACATGTGGAACCTTTACTACAAGTTATTTTGAAGATGATCATAGAGTCTCTGCATCCTTTGTTCAGGCACAGGTGGTCCCTGGGAACTCTGAGGATTCATTGCTTTAACAAGCACGTATTGAGCCATCACCCTGTGTCAGGCATTGTGCTAGTACTAGTCCCCAAGGTCTCCTGAAAGAAGCAGAGTGCACAGTTTCCTGCCCCAGTCAGTCTTTGAGAGCTCCCTGACTCACTCCATCGGAGGATCCTCTACCCCAAAGCTCAGCTGTGGAATGGACCCAGCCTTCTAGGGACTCTCCAGCTGGTGCCAAGTTCAAACACACACGCACTATGTCACAAGGAAAACACACAGGTGGTAAAACTCAAGTAATTTCAGCCTTTTTGGCATTCCCAATATGTCCCAGGTGCTGAGCTAGGAGCTGGGAAGAGAAGAATAAATAAGATACCTCCACTCAGGTTGTTTTGACTAGTAGAAGAGACTGTGAAGAAAATCACAAGAAAGTGTGACAAGGGGTATATAAGAAACATAAATAAGGGGTCAGAGGAGGAGGTGATGCTGAACTGAACCTTAAATTAGAAACTGGAGTTTGCCAATTAAAAAAAAATTGTGGGTAAAGAGAACAGTATCTGCAAAGGCACAGAAGTGAGAAAACATGTTTTATCCAAGGAACCACAGCAGCTTCATGTGGCTGAAGCCCAGGATGTTCACAGGGATGGGCAGGAATGAGGCCAGAAGCAGGCAGAGGTCAGGTTGGCTGCATCTCACAGGCCACGCCAAGACCTGAAGAATTTTTCCCAGGAAAGTGACATGATCATAAGGAGACAGCTCCTTTCAGCCACCCTGGGAGCAACGGATTAGAATGGAGTGGGCCAGGGAGGGAGCTGAGGGGCTCCTCTAATTACCTCGGGAATTGTACTTAATTAAGGCAGTGACAGAGATGGCAGAAATGAAATCATGAGACAAAGTCCATCTTCTCCTGGCAGAATAGTCAATAGACTTTGGTGCTGGATTGGATTAGGAATGTGGGAAGGGATGATTTCCAAGCTTCTGGCTTAGGTGGCTGAATGGCTGGAGGCCCCTTAGCTGATCTGGACAGCACAGGACAGTTGCAGGGCCTGGGTAAAGATGACAGCAGGCTTTGCCTCATCCAAGCACTGAGAGGCCTGAGGAGCATCCTTGTCAAGATGTCAGATGACTGATGCCCTGATGGGGAACTCAGCAAAGGGGTTGTTCCAGGCTGGTTTATGTTCCTGAAGAGGTCCTGCCCCTCCCAGGGCAGCCCACTTAGAGCCACTCCCCGCCTTCCACTAATAAGCACTGCTTTCAATCTGAGGCCTGAGAGGTGTGGACAGCCACCTATGGTCCCGTCCCTCCACACCCTGTCAAAACCTCCATTAAGCCCTCCCCAAATCATCCCAAGGAAATGAGAAGGTGGCATCTACTTCCCACTCGGCCTCTGACTAACATATCACTGATGTATCCTTACCTCGAGCCACCAAGAGGACGGTAAGCAGTCACGGACACACCTCTGGATTGACAAAAACTGATCAGAGTCTTCTGATTAAGATATGGGTGGCACTCAATCTACAACAGAATCACAGCTTACATAAAATTCAGACCACTAGTGTCCTAGAAAAGCTCTACAGCAGAAGACCACCGCTGAAGTCTTGGCTGCCACTGAGTACCACGGGGCCCATCTCCAGGCCTGAGTGTTTCTGCTGTGAGAAGGCTGGACAGAGCAGTCTCCAAGAGGCCAGCTGCTGTCATGGTTTCTGAGTCTATGGCCTCGGGGACACCTAAATCATCTGAATGCTCCAATACTACCTGTTCTGCAGGGCCTTCCCTGAGCATTCAGGTAAAGACTGTAACACTGCATAGCTCCCATCTCCCCCCGGCCTTTATTTTCCTCCACAGCACCTATCACTAACTGACAGCTCACAGATTTTACATATTTGCTTATTGTCTTTCTGTTTTCACCAGGATCTAAGCCTCATGAAGACAGAGATTTTGTTTGAATTTGTTTTCTTTATGGACGTCTTGCCAACACCAAGAACAACCTATGCACATAGAAAGTAATAAAAATATATCCACTGCATGAATGAATTAAATGGAAAAACTGCATGTGAGAAATACATGCTACAGGTGACCTGAATGAATATTTTAAGAAGCTAGAGAGCAGGATAACTGTCTCTTGTACATTCTCCAAACTCTCATACATAATTCCAAGTTTTAAGGAGATTTAAAATACTTATTTAGTGTAAATTACAGAGAACTATGAATAGCGCTTTTGCTCTCAGAAACATGCAAAGCTCATCAAGATCAGCCTCTCTGGAAAGCCTCCAAAGACAGACCAGCTTCTGGCCTTTGGAAAGCCTCCAAAAGAGAGGCCAGCTTCTGGCACCTTCTGAATCCTGTGTTCCTGGGTATCCATCATCCTATCAAAAAGCAGACCCTCTACTCCTCCAACCCATCTTGTCTACTCAGACTATGCCATAACCATTCCCAGGTATTTAAATTGCTGAACAACTAAAAATACTGACACAAAACAGAAGCTACTATGCATATACACATATATAAAAACTTAATGTATATAAGGTTGTATACAAGGCAAAGCTAAACTATATTAGCTGGTTCAGAAGCCAGGTTGCTCTTCATGGCAGCGACTACAACAGGACCCAGAGGAGCTACTGACTGGCTGAGGGTTTTTTTCTTGTTTTGTGTACTGAATACTCGAGTTTGTTCACTTGCAAAAATTCATCAAGCTATGTATGCCTTTTATGATTCACATACTTTTCTGCATCTATGCTATACAGAACTGTTTAAAAAAGCATATTTATTAAAAAAAAATAGAGAGTGATGCTCTATTCTTAATAGTTCCAAACTGGAAACTGTCTAAGTGCCCACTAACAGCAGAGTGGATAACTCAATTGTGGTCAATTCACACAACAGAATACCACAATAAATAAGAGAGCACCATCTACAATCACACGCACAGAAACAGTGCTGTGTGAAAGAGGTGAGCACAGAGGGGTTTATGACGCATTATTATTTTATCTGTGTAAAGTTCAGAAGTGAATCCTGGCTGCTGGGAATGAGGATGATGCTGTGCTCTGCAGGGCAGGAGTTGCAGGTGTGCTAGGTGTGCTGTTTACCAAGCTAGATGCTGGTCCTAGAGCTATGCTCAGTTTATGATAATTTATTCAGCTCCATTTTTACATGTGCACTTCTACTCTTCAATAAAAAGCTTAAGTACTGTATAAATGATCTTTATACAGTTTGTATCATTTATACTTATACATATAAATGATACCAAGCCAGTCTAGAAAATACAACAGTTCTTTCCCCACAAGTCTTTTCTCTACATTAAAAACCTGCATCAGCTTCAGTAGCCTGTAAGCCTGGCGTGAGGGCATCTGGTCATCCACGCTTTCTTACTGCAGTTTGAAGGCTAGGAAGAGGTGGACGGGAGATCCATGTTCCCTAATGAGGGCGAGGCACCTGCCAGGTCCCTGATCACTTCTGAGCACACTTGGTGACCTGCCCGCACCGCACATGGAGGGCCAAGTGCCAGCTCACATCCTGCCTGCTAACAGTACCACCTACCCAGACATACCTTCAAGAAAGCCACTTGGCTAGCTGCTGCCTTTAGTCACTATTCTGACTGCTGTCAGAGAAGATGACGCCTGTTTTGTGCTTCACCCCATCCTCTCATTTCCAGAAGAGCCCTGTGGAGGTAGCAGCTGGGAAGCCAGCCAATAGGTTAAACTCTCTGATGCTTCCACCAGCTTACCTGGTTAGTTACTGGTTTGAACCTCAACCCAGGCTTATTCAGAAGCCTCTCAAGCTGCTCATGGTTGAAGTTTGACACCCCAATGTTCTTCACCAGTCCAGTGCTCACCAGGTCCTCCATGGCCTGTAAGAGAACAACTCCGCTGGGTGTGAAGGTTCTGTCTATCGAACTGACAATCTATGTCCCTCAGCAGTTCGGTACAGTATTCTACAACTGGTTCCACCCAATATTTTTACGATATTTTACCTCAAGCTTCAGAAGCATTTCTGCACTCAAGGTATGATCCCAGTCCCATTTCTCCTGGCTAGGGGATGCTGGGAAAGTTGCATGGCCTCATTTGGCCCCAGTTTTCTCAGCTTCAGGATAGGGCGACCCTGCCTGTGCCACAGGGCTGTTTAGGGGTTACGTGGAATCACAGAAAACGTTAGCTAAGACTGGCGTCCACCACTCAGCACATGTGAGCTCTTCCTGTTCTTATTCCTCCTGATGTCTGGCAAGCACGTCTGCTGTTGATTTTATTTGTTCACCTTTCTTTCCACTGAGACTCTGATCTTAAGCACACGGATGCATCATCATTCTCCTAACCCACCCTCTGTACTTACCATTTTAAGGAACTTGAGGGCAGAGTAACCTAAAGATCTGAGCTGGTCAATGACCAGCAAGCCAGGCTGCCCCTGAGCTTCAGGAAGAGCATGGCTTTGTGCCAGGGTCCGTGGTCAGCAGCAAGTCCTGAGTGACCAATGAGCCAACATGTAGCGGTGAGTTACTGCCTCAACTGCAACAATCACCGGCCCCTCACTGGTGCTACATGAACCTTAGAGTTTAACCCAAATCTTTTAGGAGATAAAACAGTGTAACAGAAAGGGTTGACACCCATGGTCCCTGGTCCTGACATCTCAGATCCCTTAGTTAGTCTTTGTCTTCTGCTGAGGGGGGTCCTAGCCTGGGACTCCTCCACGTTCAAGGGCTTCCTCTGGCCTCCTCCCTGGAGAGCTTCACCCAGCAAGCTCTGTCCTAACCTCAGCAAGCTTAAGCTTGAACTCACTTTCTTCTTGGTCCTCAAATGTGACGTCCCATCACACATGCTGGTTACCAAAAACCATACGACCACACATGATCGGTCAGCCATGCTGGAGCCGAAGCCTAAGCCTCACATCAGCCTGTGGGTCTACTTCCAGGAGCCTCTCAAATCCACCACATCCTTAACTCCCTACTCAAGACTTGACTGCAAGCCCTTGCAGTAAAGGGCTGTTTTTGGTCTGAACCCTGGAAATGGGCTGACACTTGGTAACCCTCCCCACACTGGTCTTACCTCCCCAGGCTGAGCTTCAATGCTGTCAACTTTATCACTCTGAAATGCTTAAGAGAGAATAAAAAGGAATCGTAAAACATTAACAGTGGTACCACTGGGTGACGGGAAAATAAATTTTTTAATGTTAGTTTAAGACGGAAGAACTCTCCTGTGTTTTCTGAAATAAAACACAGGAGTTTTTTTAATTAAAAAAAATTTGAGAAAAAAGAAAGTGAGGTCTGTAATGAGCTATCTCTCAAATAAAGTGGCAAAAGAGCTGCATCATACCAAACCAAAGGTAACAAGAAAGTCACTGAGGTCTCCGAGTTCTTCAGGTATTGATTCCTCATTTGTACTGCAAACCCCACATCTCAGATAGACAGCCTCGATGTCTTTGAGCACAAGCAGCTCACTGCATCCTGGATGGAGACCCACACAAGATGAGGCTGCCTGGTGGTGTGGTTCAGCTTACCTCCCAGGTGTCCAGGAAGTCTGTGTCACTGGGGATGACCATGTCAGTGCAGTCCAGAGGCAAGTCGTATACTCCAGGATGTGAGAAGCAGAAGGAAAGGAGCTTACTGGGAATCATGACCCAGGCTGGATGAGGAGGCTACAAAGAAGGAGAGTTGAGATGTATGGAAAAAAAAAAAAAACTCCATGTGTCAGGAGACCTGCCTCCAAGCCACAGCCCTGTCACTAAGCAATCCCAGCCGGGCCATGTGACCAGGCCCAGTCTTCACCTTTCTAGGAAAAGACCAAGGGCTCATGAACTGGGTGGCTGGCAAAACCTCCGTCAGCCTGATGTTCACTGTCCATCTCTCACAAGATGGGAAAGGAAGACCCTGCATCCTCACTGATGCAAGGTCGTCCTCTTCCATCACCTCCAGAAAAGAGTTTACTAATTTCAGGTAAAGAATGGGTGGGGAATGCATTTTCTTCATGTCTTATAGAGCTCAAGCAGCCCTCTCCTAACTCCAATCGTAGGGTCTTGCCTTCTTTTCTTAGAATCCCCATCATCATGAGAGGTAAGGAAGTGAGAATACAAAGGTGCACAGGAGGTGCAGGGCAGAGAGACACCTTGAAAGGGCGAGAACCGCTAGTCACCTTTCAGAGAAGCTATGGGCACAGATGTGCAATCCAGCTACCTCCCTCACGCATCCCTACATAGGGTGTTAAGGGTGAATGGCACAGGCATGTTTATTTAATGATACCTAATCATATTCCTAAGCAACAGTGGAAGAATGTCACATGTTCCAGCCTCATCCACATGAAAGAAGCATTTTCTATGACGAGCTGAAGTAATTAACAGTCTCGCTTTAAAGCCACATCCCATGTTGACATTTATCCAAGGGTCCACAAAAATGCTGCCTAGGCCTCATACTTGGACCCTGATCTAATCATTCAGCATCACACCAGGCCTAGCAGTTCCCACTGGCCAGAAGACATGCTGATGATGCTGCATTACCCTTTTCTGTAATTTGTTGTGTGATCTGAGACCTTCTCCTTTTCTCCCACCTAGAAATCTAAAGACAGGGATCTGCAAAAGGATGAGGGTAGCAAAGTGTAAGAAATGTCTGACTTGAGCATATGCTTCTGGGCTCCAATAATCTAACTTAAACCTGAAACTTTCTGTGTCTTAGTTTCATCATCTGTTCAAGAGGGATATTAGCAGTGTCAACTCTGTAGAATGGTCATGAGCATTAAAGGAGTTACTATGTGTAAAGCACCTAAAACAGTGCTGGATACATAATTAAAACAATGCTGGCTGGCAGTGAGTACAGTATAGCTACAGCCATTGTTTTAATTATGACTTTCTGCATGCAATGAATTTCAAAGACACAGATACCATCCTGAATCACCCCTCTGGTTTTGTCCTCTGGGTATCTTCCACTCTTGGTCAGTGTGACTAATGGATAGCTGCCCGTATCATTTATGGAAACTAGATACAAAGCCTTAGTTAAGTAAAGGTGTGCTAGGGATGAAGTGGTTTTTGTTATTTCACTCTAAAGCAGTAACCAACAGTGTGGCACACATAAAGGGACCCTCTCACAGGTAGCCACGTAGAATACTCCTGAGCAGCAGCCACCCACTCCAGTGTAGGGAGAACATCCCTGCAAGGGCTTCTGTATCTCACAGGTGTTACCTGTGTGATCAGGCCCTTGCTCAGGCAGGCTGTCATCATGGCCCAGGGCAAATGTGCAGGGACATCCTGGCCAGGACCTGTGTGAGAAGCACGTTGCCTAGAGTAGGGAAGCTGCATGGCCAGACCGGGGTAGCTGAGTGACAAAGCCATGGCTCAGATGCATGCTCCAGACACACTGTGAAGCAATTAAGAGAATAAAACCAAGTGGAAAAGTCAACTACCACCATAACTCACTGGACCCTGCTGCAGGTGAATAAGCACATATTGCCCATATTGCAAAACAGCATTCACTCCCCAAAGAGGACAGAACGTGCAAGCAGAGACAAGGCCTAGGGCTTCACTGGAAACTTTGTCTGAGAAGCAGTATTTCTTCATCTGATCCCTGCTTTCACCTAAAGACCGAAGAGAAAAATCCTGTTGCTCTGTTGGCCTGGAGGAAAAGTGACTGGCTTGAAAACTGTGGGGGCCTCAGAGATCTTCCAAGCCAAGCCTCTCCTTAACTAAGGCCCCCAGATATCAAGAGGCCTGACCAAAGGCTGCAACTAGCATGTGGCAGATGCAGCCCTGGAACCCTGGCCCTAACTCCCCACTGCAAGACGGGGTATGACCACAAGGAGGAAAGTCCTGCAAACCTGGGAACGAACCACCTACTAAACAGTACCTTGAAACCCATGGGCCAATGCATGAGGTAGAGGTCCAAATATTTGAGCTTCAGGGCCTTCAGACTCCTGCAGCATGCTGTTCTCACCAAGGGCTTCTTGTGCCAGGTGCACCACAGCTACAAAGGAGAGGGGACCAGCGTCACACACGCCCACCCAGAGCCAGCATGGCACCGATTCTGTAGCCCCACGAAGCTACGGCCTTGGACCAAAAAATGGACAGGGTCATTATCCTCAGAAGCATTCCAGGACACCTGCAGGGAGAGGCTCCAAAGCTGGGCTTCTTCAGCCTGACTCCTCTTCAAGGGAAGCTCAGGATGCCAAGAGATATTTGATGGTTATTTGGATCCATTGGGACCAAAAAAAAAAAGTAAGAAAGAAAATGAATTCCTTCAAGCAGAAAATATATGACAAAAAAATCAGAAAAATCTCTACCTTGTTTTTCTCACTTACACATACTCCATATTAAGGGTTCTCTGTTTGTAAGGCAGTGTAACAGTACAGGTTAACCCAGGTGAGTTAGCTCACACTGCCTTACTTCTTTTAGCTATTTTCCCGCACACTCCCATTTAGTAGAAAAACTAGTGTTTTTCCTCTCCTATTTCCTTCATTATACTTTTTTGACTGTGATATAAGCTAACCCAAAGGCTCCATCACAGCAAGGGAAAAACAAAAATGATAAGTTAATGAAAGTAAAAATGTAGCCAAAGTGACCCTCACTCAATCAATTTGAAGAATATACTGTTAACTGGGGCTTATTGGTACACTCCCATCTGAATGACCAAGTAAATAATATGAAACAAACCTGCACACAATATAATTCAGCATATTCATGAAGCTGTGAATATTCTTGTTTATTCTGATTTGAGTGTGAAACAAAGTCATCAACTCCCGTAAGGAAAGTAGAAAGCCCTGCAGAGATGTAGCATTACCCAAGCTCTCCTGGCTTTGCACAGAGCAGCCCTACCTTACTGGCAATGAACAGATCCTCCCGTCTCACGACACCTTCCTGGATCTTGTAACGGATTCCTGCTCCAACCTCACGCTCGTTGTGATATAAGTAAGCACAGTCAAAGTGCCGGTAGCCTGCATCAATGGCCACCTTCACTGCCTCAGTCACTTTCCCCGGAGCGGCCTGCAAAACCAACAAAACAAAGTGTCTTCCCACAGTCAGAAGAATACAACACAATTATCTCCTTTCACCCAAGCATGAGGAGTAAATAATACATAAAAAATTAAGCCACTTATTTGGTACCAATATAATCAGTCTAAAAACAGATAATGTCAGAGTTACAAAGGAATTTATAAATAAGTTCCAACTCCTTTACATATTTTGGGAAAAAACCTATAGGTTATTTTTAGTGTCTTCAGAAAACTGAGCTAGATGGTGTGTTTCTTGAATGATCAAAGCAATAAAAAAGTGTAGAATGAATAATAACAACTGAGATGCAAAGACGTTTAAGACTCATCCTATACCCTCAGAGACCATAGCGTCCAGTAATAAAGGGGAAGAAGTGTAGACTCACAGGAAAGTATCATCACAAAAAGCATATAACAAAACCCAAACGAATGTATGATGCTATAAGCAATAAGGCAGTTCAGAAAAGAGAACAGTCACTCTAAATGCAGCTCAGGCAAAGGAAGGGACTAGAACTAGGGACGACTATGGGGCTGGGTGGGCTTTGCAATCTCATTAAACTCTAGACTGACAAGGGCTTTATAGTCCACAAAACAACTTCTCACTGGAGCTTTACAGTAACCCTAGGAGTTAGAGCAGCATCATTATCTTCATTTTATAGGCAACAGATTCAGAGTGGTTGAAAGCAAATGAACCAAGTATCCATCTTAAGTTAGAAAAAGAGCCCAAGACATTGGATGGAAAGATTAAAAATATGATTAAGAATAACATCAATAAAATAGAAAACAAAGATGTAACAGAGAAGATTAACAAAGCCAGAAGTTGGTTTTTTGAAAAACTTCAGTAAAAAAAAACAGACTTCTGGCTAGGTTGATGAAGAAACAGATTTTTTTTTTTTAAAACTGACATGAATGAAAAGTAAAACATGCAGATAAATGGACTTAAAAGAAAATATTACCAATAATTATATGTCAATAATTTGGAAAAATGAGGTAAAATGGAAAAATTCCTAGAAAAATTTAACTCAAGAATAAAGCTTAGTTACATAATTATTAAAGAAATGAAGCAATTAGAAAAAAAAACCACGAGAGTTTCATAAAATTTTCAAGAAAAAAAAATTCCCAGTTTAACACAAACTTTCAAACAGTAGAAAAATATGGACTTGTCTCAACTCATTCTACAAAACAAGTACAACCCTGAAATCAAAATCAGACAAATACATTAAAAGGAAAGTTACATTCATCTTATTCATGAATACAGTTGCAAAAATCCTAACTAAAATGAAATCAAATTGGAAGCAACAATATTTATGAAACAATACACCACACCCATGTTGAGTTTATCTCAGATCTCTAAGGATGACTTGATACAAGAAAATCCATAATTTATCAATATTAACAGATTAAAATACAAAAACAAAAGTCATCTCAATCAATATTTGTTAAGATTCAACACCAGTTTAGATTCAAAATCTAAACTCCTAGTAAGTTAGGGGAAAAAGAATTAATTAATCTGATAAAGAATATCAACATTTAAAAAAAAACATTCAGGTAAACACCTTCCTATATCATCCTGCATCCTTTAAAATCAGGTACAAAACAAGAATAGCCACTGTGTCGGAGGTGCTTTCCAGAAGCACTTAAATAAAAAGAAGCAATGTGAAGCTTAAAGACTGAAAGAAAGGAAACTGCCATTATTTGCTGATGATATGATCATTTGTGTAGAAAATCCAAAGGAATGTACAGGCAAATTTATAGAAATAACAGTACAGTTTAGTAAACTGGCTGGAAGTGTAATGAATATAGCAGGTGAAACAAGGAGAAAATGTAATTTCAGAAAAATATAATTTCCAGTATTATCACAGACTATCAAAAACAATTCCAACAAAAGACATACATATTCTCTTCAGGAAAAACTATATAACCATATGAAAAGATGTTACAAATGAACCATATTTAGGACAATTTACTAACACAGAAGAATACCATGCTTGTGGAAAAGTTAGACTTAATATTATGAAGATGTCAATGATCTCTAAGCTGGTCTACAGATTTAATGTAGTTCCAATCAAAACCCCAATAAAGTTTCTCATGGAATTTATAAGCTAATTCTAAAACTTACAGTGGAGAGTAAGGGGCCAAAATAAAAAGCCAGGACCTGGGTACATGCATCTGTCAAAGTTTATCAAATTGTACACTGTAAATATACAAGAGCAGAGAGAGGTCACTTGCCCTACTAGGCATGGGGGCTTATCAAGAAACTGTAGAAATTAAGACAGTGCCAAACAGGCACACAGATGGATCAAGTGGCCACTAATAAAGCAGAGCCCAGCCGGGTGCAGTGGCTCACGCCTGTAATCCCAGCATTTTGGGAGGCTGAGGCGGGCAGATCACAAGTTCAAGAGACTGAGACCATCCTGGCCAACGTGGTGAAACCCCGTCTCTACTAAAACTACAGAAATTAGCCTGGCGTGGTGGCACGTGCCTGTGGTCCCAGCTAGTCGGGAGGCTGAGGCGAAGAATCGCTTGAACCCAAGAGGTGGAGGTTACAGTGAGCCGAGATTGCGCCACTGCGCTCCAGCCTGGTTACAGAGCAAGACTCCGCCTTAAAAAAAAAAAAAAAAAAAAGCAGAGCCCAGGCTGAGGCCTCCAGACATCTCATGGCTTCTCTTGCTCTCTTGTGCTTCAGCCATCCTTTTGAGAATACTGCCTAATTAGCTGCATGAAGACGGGAGGTGTGTGGAGCCAAGTGGAGTAGCCCCTACCATCCCAACGGAGATAAGCCAATCCCTAGACAAGTGAGGGAGCCAGCCAAGATCCACAGAGCTGCTCTGCTGACCTCCCGTGCAGGAGGAATACACTTGCTGCTGTACACCACTGAGCTCTGGTGTTTGGCCATTGATGCAGCATTTCTGGGGCAAGAGATAACTGATGATAGGTCTGTGGTGTTCATTCACTATTAAAAATAGCCAAGTAAAAATAAGCCTTTGCATAAACCAGTGATGAGCGATTATGATTAATCCAATTTGATGCACTTGCAGTTCTCCCTCCCAAAAAAATACAGTATTTTGACCTCTTAAGCACAATTTTCACTAATTTTTCCTTATCCTGTGTGCACGAGTCTGGACTCCTGCACCATTGTTGCAGAAGAAAGGGAAGCAAGAGACTTAACAGCTTAATCTATCGAGTGCTTACTGAATGAATGGCTGCCAGATGCACGTCCTTTACTAGATGCTGAGAACCAGTATGAACAAAGGGACACTTCTGACCTCTAAAAGTTGGTAAGCAGGTAGAGAAATAATTTAATATTTTGATAAGCAGGACTTGAACATTCCATTTCTGACTCCTTCAGTAACTAACTTCCTATGTGACTTCTTATAGCTTTTAACAACTAAGTTTACCTTTTTTTTTTTTTTTTTTAAGATCAAATTTTAAACACTTTTAGTCAGTGTGGTATCTCAAATCACTGGCAGGAATTGTAAAGTTCAAAGTAGAGAAAAGTCATAGAGAAGTATGGTGGTTATCAGAGCCTGCGGGTTGGGAGGAGGGTAAGGAAGGAGGGAACGGGAAGTTGCGGATCAAAGGATACAAAGTTCCAGACACACAGGAGACATAGCTTTTGAGATTTACTGCACACTAGGATGCTTACAGTCAACAATAATTTATTACAAACCTGTATTTCAAAGCAAGACAATACATTCCAAACATCTCACCACAAACAACTGAAAGAGGTGATGGATATGTTAATTAACTTGATTTAACCACACTGCATTGTATACACATCTTAAAACATCACAGTGCACCCCATAAATGCACAGAACCACGACATGTTCTTTTTCTCAGGCATCCGGGCAGTCTGCTTCTAAACAGGGAAGAACACGAGGTCCCAAAGTTTCCTTTAAAGCCTAGTCAGCAATTCCAATTTTCCTTTTCTTTGTTTGGGTTTTGTTAGTTGTTTTTGAGCAGGGTCTGGCTCTGTCCCCCAGGCTGGAATGCAGTGGCACCATCAAAGCTCACTGCAGCCTTGACTGCCTGGGCTCCAGCGATCCTCCCACCTCAGCCTCCTGAGTAGCTGGGACCGCAGGCGCGCACCCCCATGTCCAGCTGATTTTTTCATTTTTTGTATAAACAGGGTTTCGCCAGGTTGATCTGGCTGGTATCGAACCCCCGAGCTCAGGCGATACTACGGCCTCGGCCTCCCAACGTGCTGGGATCACAAGCCCACACCCCGCGCCCTGCCCCAACTTTTCTTTCTTATTACTGGAGAGGAGGCTTCGAGGTCCCCTGCTCAGGCTGAGTCCAGCGCCGCCGCCTCCCCTCGGCCTCCTTGCTCCATTTCTGAGTAACTACCAGGGCTCGGCCTCCCCACCGAGCGGACCCACCCAACGCCACCGCTACAGCCCCAGTGTCAGAGATGCCGCTGTCGAGGTCCCCGCGACCCGCAGAGGGCGCCTCTGCAGGCAACACCGACTCCGTTTTAGGAAAGGCTGGGCCAGGCTGCGTGTGGGCGGCGGGCGGGCACCTCAGCGCGCCTACCCGGGCGCCGGCCAGGCCAAGGGGAGGCCGCCGTACTTTTCCCCAGTCCTGGCCTGGGCCCCATCGGGCGCCTCCAAGCCCCGGGCTCCCCTAGGTCAGGCGCGCCTCCCCGCCCGCGACCGCGTCACCTTCCAGGTGCCCAGGCCCACGGCTGGGATATCTCCCATGGCCGCCGCCGCCGCCCCACGCGCGACTCCCAACGGACACCGCGCGAGTTACCACAGCGCTGGCTACGAGGGCGGCTGCGACTGGCTGAAAGTGCCTTGTGACGGCCGACACTCTGACAATGGCTGGAGGCATGAACGCCAGGCTTCCTCACTGGCTGCTGGCTTCGCGTGGCGGGCACTCTGATTGGCTGGTTTTATCAAAGACAGGCATCCTGATTGGCTGAAGGCACAGAGCCAGCGGGAGTCCCAAATGGCTGGAAGCGCTCACTCTGGACATTGTGATTGGCTGCAAGGGCACGACGACGGACTTTCCAATTGGCTTGCAGAGTCACGCAGGGGCGGGGAAGGTTTTCCAATTGACTGGCAGTGCCGCTCACGTCCCTGTAGGCCTGACCTCCTGGGTGCTTTCTTCACACAGGGTGCACACGCAACTGAGGTAGGGCAGAAGTATTAGTCTGGTAGGCAGGGGTTCCTCACCTGTCCTGGGGGTCTCCATGGCGGGGCCATCCTAAGGCAAGCTCTAGGGTCAGGGTGCAGAGTCCTGCATTCCCTGCAGCACAGGGTGCAGGAGTGGGCCCGCTTTCTTGCACCAAGGATGGCCTTTCTCGAGTGCCCCGAGGCCCCCAGCCTGGGAGAAGCTTGCCTGGCCTTGGTTCCCCGTCAGGGACCTAGTGTGCCCTTGGAAAAGGCCTTCCACACTTTGGGGTCCTTCTCGGCTCAGAGCAGCTGGTGCTTGCAGGACTGCAGGGGTCCTGGGTGGTGCAGGGGAGGCCGAGCCCTGCATGAGGAGGGGAGCGTTCTTGCTGCAGCCCCAGGCCTTCGTTTGGAAGTGGATGGGTGGACTGGACATCTACCCTTATGGGCTCTCCTGGGGACAGTGGAGGGAAAGAGGGGTCAAGGGAGCTTTCCAACACCCCTCTTATCTCCCCTGGAGCTTGCAGCTCCCCTTTGTTGCCCCCCTCAGTCCTGGGAGTCCCACTGCCTTGAGGACACCCACACCCAGGTGAGGGCTTGTTTCTGGGTTCCCTGCCTGGATCTGCAGTGCCAGCGCTGGCCGTCAGGGGAGGCAGTGCCCATTCTGCTCAGTGGGGCAGCTGTAGCCAGAGAGACTCGCAGGGTCACTCTGCGTGTCCCCCTGCCTCTCACCCAACTTGCATTTCCTGTTAGTAGCATCCATCTCCACAATGTGAGCTGCTCACAGGTGGGAAGGGGGCTTTTCGATACTCTCATTTATTCATTCAGAAACTGTGCCTGGACTATTCACCTGTGGAAGGGGCAGGTTAGGCCATGGTGCAGTGCTAGAAATGACCTGCATGGGCCCTGCCCTCAGGAGCTCACTGTCTGGAGGAATGGATGGACAGAACATAAAAGCAAATGCAGGTGAAAGAAAAGAGCAGGTCCTATCTAGTAAAATAAAGCAGGTCCTTGCAGTGAGAGGCTGGAGGGACAGAGTGAGAGAGTCCTCAGCACCTCAGTGAAGTGGCATTTATGCTGCAAACAGAAAGGCAAGACAGAGGGAACCAGCCTGCACAAGTCTGGGAACAGTATACCTGGAGGATGCTCAACTGCACTGCAATCATGTGCTATTCTGTTTCATTGTTTTAATAGAAATTCCAAAGTCTATGACGTTGAGCATCTTTTACTCTGTTTGTTTGCCATCTGTATATCTTTGGTGAGGTGTGTTTTCAGGTCTTTTGCCCATTTTTTATTTGGGTTGTTCACTTTCTTATTGTTGGGTTTCAAGAGTTATTTGTGTATTTTAGATAAGAGTCCTTTATTAGATGTGTTTCTGTAAATATTTTCTCCCAATCTGTAGCTTGTCTTCTCATTCCCTTGACAGCGTCTTTAGCAGAAGAAAAGTTTTTCATTTTAATTAAGTCAGCTTATCAATTATTTCTTTCATTGCTCATAGGTTTTATGTTGCATTTTAAAAGTCATCTCAAAGGCATAAGAATGGTATAATGGACTTTAGGGGCTCAAGGGGGAGGAGTGAGAGATAAAAGACTACACATTGGATACAGTGTACACTACTCAGGTGATGGGTGCACCAGAATCTCAGAAATCACCACTAAAGAACTTTTCCATGCAACCAAACACCACTTGTTGCTCTGAAACTATTGAAATAAAAATAGAAATTACAAAATTAGAGACTAGACAGAAAAAAATAAAAGTAAAATTCAAAAATAAGAATATCCTGGAACACAGTAATCAGTATAAAAAAATAAAAAATCATCACTAAACCCAAGATAATCTAGATTTTCTCTTATTTTCTAGACATTTGATAGTGTTGTGTTTTACATTTAGGCCTGTGATCCATTTTGAGTTGATTTTAATGAAGACTGTGAGATCTGTGTCTGGATTTAGTTTTTTGCATGTGGATGTCCAACATCATTTGTTGAAAAGACTGCGTGTTCTCCAGTGTATTGCCTTTGCTCCTTTGTCAAACATCAGTTAACTATATTTGTGGTGGTCTGTTTCTGCGCTCTTTTGTTCCATTGATCCATTTGCCTGTTTTATAAATACCACACTGTCTTGATTACTGTAGCTTTCTTGTAAGTCTTGAGGTCAGGTAGTGTGAGTCCTCTACCTTTGTTCTTTCATTATTGAGTTGTCTATTCTGGGTTTTTTGCCTCTTCATATAAACAATAGATTCAGGTTGCCCACAAAATATCCACAAAATAATTTAGTACAATTTTGATGGGTTTACATTGAATTTTTCAATCAATTTGGGGAGAACTGGTATGTTGACTATATTGAGTCTTTGTATTCATGAACATGGAATATTACTCCATTTATTTAATTTTTCTTTACATTTTTCATCAGAGTTTTGTCATTTTTCTATCCAGGACTCATGCATGTTTTGTTAGATTCATATATAAGTATTTCACTGTGGGGGGTGCTAATGTAAATGGTACTGTGCTTCTAATTTCCAATGCCACTTGTTGAATTCTGGTATATAGGAAAGGAATTGATTTTTGTATAGTAATCTTGCCTTCTGCAACCTTGCTATAATTGCTTATTAGTTTCAGAAACTTTTCATCAATTCTTTGGAAATAAGATAGCCAATAATGTCACCCGTGAACAAAGAAAGTTTAATATTTTTTCCTTCCCAATCTGTATACCCTTTAGTTCCTTTTTTGTCTTATTGTATTGGTTAGGATGTCCAGTATAGTGTTGAGAAGGAATGGTGAGAGGGGACATTTTTTGCCTTTTTCCTGACAGGAGTGCTTTTTAACAGTACAGTTTCCCTGTATGTGCCCTGTTGAATCAGAAAGTTATGGTGAGTGTTTGGGACCTTCAGTCTGGAAGATTTCTAATGGCCTCATTGACAGATGCATTTGTATGTTATGATGTAACTTCACACTCAAATTACTTTTGTCATTGTTACGGCATTCTGCTATAGCTGCTAAGTTGCTGAGGTTTAAGAAATTCTTCTTCATGAACACTTATTACCCCCTTGTCAGCCATTGTCTTTTTACCCTTGTCACTGTTTTCAGTGGACACTGGGATTTGCTGATTATAATCGTCGTCTTGGTGATCCGCTTCATGTGTGATACACTAGATCCATTAGTGTCTCCTGCACATCCCATGGCTGAGGGTGTGAAGAGTAATACGTAAAAGAGCCTCCCATGGAAATAGCTAAAGGGTTTGTGTGTTTGGGAGAGGAAACTAGGAAGGTTCACAAGTAATTATAAGCTAGAATAAAAAAGTAGCATGGGATAAATATAAATGATATTCGGTGGGACTCTAAAAGGAAGAAATTCTATCAAGTTGTGAGGAATATATGATCATTGAAATCAGCCTTCAAGTTAAGAAGGACTAATGAATAGAAATGGGTAGAAATAATTCTTTGGTGGTTGAGTAGTTTTATTTAAAGGTTCTCAACATAGAACACATTGTCAAGGAAAAATCATGAGGATAAAGTGCAGCATGAATACACTTTTTAAAAGTGCATTTTGGTAGTTACATGGATGGCCTGTTCTCAAGGATGAGGGAATTAACACTGAGAGTGAGTGAGTAATTTAGGTTTAGGTAATAGGCATTTATCCATTTGCTTTCTTAGATATCATACACTCAATAATAATGTATAGGGAATATTCTCTCTGGGGCATCCTTTGTACAGTGGCTCATTCTAAGTCAGTGCATGCATTGAGCGAATAACACACATGTTCTGCAGCCTGTGTGCATGTCTCTCGATGTTTGACACAGCTTCACACAACCTTCATCATCACCTCAGCAAACTCAGGGCTAAACCCTTTCCTGACAACAGAGCAACAAGTCTGATTTCTTTGCACACATATGATGTTCAGGGATGAAGACAGGGAGAAGAAGTGCGGAAACAACAGCAGACCTTTTGTTTCTTTGCAGCTGGGCAGATAAGCACACTCAGGGAAGAAAAAGTAGGGTCTGCTGCGGTTGAGAGAGTAGAAACCAGACAACAGAAATGCCAGCCACCCATGAAGGATCAAAGAAACAGCAAACAAAAGCTAAGCCCTGTTATGCTGGTGGTGGATCTGCTAAGCCTGTTCTGATTGACTCGAATTTTTGGACATCTCACACCAAAGCACTCAGCCTTTCAGTTCTCACTTCGAGTCATTTGTTTTAATAACAACATTAACTCAGGGGACAGCACTAAGCGATTGTGTTTGGGTTGAAGCCAATAGAAGCCTAAGGACGAAATGTATCACTTCATGCGGGATCTTTACAAACACTGCTCCTGGCACTAAAGGTTTACTTGCCCTTTCTTCCCCACAGCAAAGGGACCTATCTTCTGCCAAGATTTTAATGGAGATGACCAATCAGAGTTACCTAAGCCAAAATAAACCTCGTTTTGTCCCCGAAGACCAGATTTGTTTGTGTGAATGATGCAGTTGTTGTCTTGCCAAGTCAACAACTTTAGAAGTCAATAGACTACTTAGAGGCCAGGGATTATACATGTGCAAAAAGGAGAAAGATTCCACAAAGAGGATGTGAGATTTATGACCTTTGAGAAATAGCATTTGGCTGAGCCAGTGATGACAAGATCAAGTAGGGAAGCATGGGCCTCTGCACAAAACCACTGTGCTAGATCTTTGTGGACAAGAAATTCCATCTGTTTGGTCATTCATCAGGGCTCTAAGTATAGTGTTTTGTCTAATAAGAAGCTAAAAAGGCCAAATTCAGCCCAAAGGAAATACCATGGCCACTCAGACAGCAACACTGGTTTACAGAATCTGGACAAAATTCGGCTGCTATAATGGAAGGAGGCTTAAGAACGAATTCATTGAAGTCTATATCTTAAGTTCTGTTTAAAGTGACACAAAAATAATAGCTTGTCATGTGAGCAACCAAAAAAAAGCATTATGTTTTTTAGTCATAAATGGATTATGTCAGAAAGAAAAATCACTGTTGTATACTGTTAGAAGGCCCTCAAAACACTTTCCAGAGTGCAGAGAAAAAAAAATTACAAGGAAATTCTGCTTGTAAATGCTCCTTAGACATTCCCAATAGAGGAAAATTTCTTCTTCAAATCTCACATAAACTGGCCCCATATACACAGAAAGCAACCAGTAAGTTGCTAAAGTAAAGGATAAAAAGCCGCAAATAATAGTCCACAAGTTTCTGAGGACAAGATTATATCATAAGCTCTTTCTCACTGAAGTTGCCCAAAGCCAACTATCCTGTCTTCTATCACAGCTTAACTGTTGTTAGACTTTCACTGGAAATGTCTGCCTTATCTTTGTCTCATGATGAAAATACTGTCCAAGTAACCACAAGAACCATAAATGTGGATCACCCTCTCCATGTGGCTTTAGTAATGGGGAGCTTCTGCTTGTAACACATGGTTACAGGTGTTGCCATCACATTACCAGTGTGTTGATTTAATATAGTATCATTGTGTCATTTCTCTCCAATGCCTCAACCTTGTAGAAAATGGCAACCTTGAATGGGATGGAAGACACTCATCTACCCCTCAAGTGAATTCTTTGTAGATTTATGTTACCAGTGATTGACTACGACCAACCTCCACATGTTAGTTAAATAGAATTTAATTTTATTTAAATAGATTTTAGTTAAATAGAAGCCTTAAGGAGAATAATCCCTGCTTTCTCAAATATCACTACAATGGGGTCCCATTTCTAATTCAAATTCAATCTTGAAGTAGATTCTTTTTAAGCTGAATCAGTTAGAATTAACATGGATTGAAAGAAAAAAGGATATTAAACAACTTTTTAAAATAATTGTAACTATTAAAATGACAACAACTGAAATTTATTGAGAATACTATATTTCAGGTATTGTGCTAGGACTTTTACATGGCTTATCTCCTTTAACAATTATTTGGTGGAATCTAACAATTTTAAATTGCTTGTATTTGTTTTCATTTTCCTGCACTGAATTATATATAAGATGCCTTTATTATTTTTGTAATTTAAAAAAATGTACCCAGGTCTTCATTGCAGGTATCCTTCAGGTGTGGAAAACTCCCCATCTCCTCTCTACTTCTTTTTACTACTGCTGTGCTTTTGATTTTTTTCAGTTGGAAAAGTAGCCCATATTTCAGAACTATAAGATAATTTCCTGTAGCTTTTAAAAATCCTATTTTTTTTCTGTTCAGAATAATATGAAAGCATTCATTTATGGATGAAATCTGATAACAGATAATAATATTATTGATATTATATGTCAGCTTTTATAGCTCATAGTCAAATTTGCAACAGTTCAATCTCAGGTTTCTAGAATATATTTGTCCTTTCTTTAAATGATTTGCATCTTTTCATAAAATCTTACTTTGAACTACCCAGTTATGCCTTCTTGTTTTAGGGCACTTCAAATGTCTTGGGCAAGAATTTAGGAGAATAATATAAATGGTAAAGATGTAAACAAATGAACAATGTACTACATTCTTTATAATGAAAGAATTGAATCTGTAGATGACAAGAAGGTGGTGTACCTATTAGTAAATTTTAAAACCCAGTCATGTACACACGAGAATGTGGAAGGAAAGAGTCTTGCACATATTGAGGGGGCACACATTGGATAGCAACTTGTCAACCTCAGACTGTATGGGGATGTACCCTTCGAAGCAGCAGTTCCTCTGCATGGCAGCACTGTGTGACACAGAGAAAAAAAATAGAAACAAATGACATGTCTGTAGCAAGGTTGCTTCTAGAGGTTTTAATTTATACATCTCTCCTCTCCCTGCTTCTCCTTCTTCCCTCTTCCTTCATTTCTTGCTGGAGTTTGGCTTTATAGCTCCTTGTCTGAAAGATCTGGGTCAGGGGGAGGCAGAAGCTTCTAGAAGACAAAGGCTCTTCAGTCCAAGTGCCCTGGGTAGAGGGTAAAGAGAGGGAGCTTTGGAAAGAAGGATCTGAGGGTAGAGCTGGCAATGCCTCTCCTGCATCCAAGGGTGGGTGAGTGACTGCTCCCTGGCTGATGGCTGCTGCTTCATCCCCTGGTGTGTGGTACATCAGAGGAAGGACTCACAGCCTGAAGGAGGTTGTCCTGTTCCTCTGGTCCAGAGCAGCCAAAGTCTGATAACTGGGAGACAACAGCAGGGGCCATCCACCTTCAGCAGGGACTGGTGATCCAACTGGCTTCTTCACTAGCTTGGTTGGAATTAAGTCCACAGGAAGGAAACAACAATGTTTTTAAATATTAATTTGAGTTTTTATATTGGAATTTGTTTTGCCTTATATTGGAGGAATATAGACTGAATGGATGAATTGTAGAATCTGTAAAAGGGAATATTCTCCTACTACTGAAATCCATGTGGTACAGCCACACATGCTGATAGGGAAAGCGTCCAAGGTCCACCCCTCAGTGAAAAAGCAACACGTGTGATATGGTTTGGCTCTATGTCCCCACTCAAATCTCCTGTTGACTTCTAATTCCCAATATTGTTGGAGGGGGGGATCAGGTAGAAGGTGATTGCATCACAGGGGCAGATTACCCCTTGTTGTTCTCATGATAGTGAGTGCTCATGATACCTGATGGTTTAAAAGTGTGTGGCAGTTCCTGATTCACTCTCTTTCCCTCTCCTGCTCTGCCATGGTAAGACATGCTGGCTTCCCCTTTGCCTTCTGCCAAGGTTGTAACTTTTCTGAGGCCTCCCCACCCATGCAGAACTGTGAGCCAATTAAACCTCTTTCTTCATAAATTATCCAGTGCCAGGTAGTCATTTATAGCAGTGTGAGAACAGATTAATACAATGTGGAATTTGATAAATATGACACACATAATATACTGTACACACATATACATGTGTATACATATACAAACATACATATGCAAACATACACACATACAAATACACACAGAGGCACATTTACAGACACACATACACAGACGTACTCACAGACACATACACATACACACAAGTACACACAGACACACATGCACATGTATACACATGTACACATGCATACACATATGTAATATGCATACACATACACAGAGACACACACAAACACAAATAGACACACATACAGGCACACACATAGACACCCCCCCCAACAGACACATACACATTCATATACACATAACACATTCCATCTATCTATCCATCTGTGTACTCCATATGCATAGAGAATTTTGCAGTAAATGAGAAATGTAACTGATTACCTGTGGGAGGGAGCAGTAAGGCATAAGACAATTTTTCAAATGCTAGATGTTGTGAGATTTTTACAATATACGTGTCTTAATTTATAATTAAAAAAATAGTTCATAAATTGAAGCAATGTGAGAAAAGGCATTTTTATATTTACTCGAACAATCAAAAAATGTAACACCAACATATTTTTATCAGCCCCATTTTCTTTTTTTTTTCTTTTTTTGTTTTTTGAGATGGAGTTTCGTTCTTGTTACCCAGGCTGGAGTGCAATGGCATGATCTCAGCTCACTGCAACCTTCACCTCCTGGGTTCAAGCAATTCTCCTGCCTCAGCCTCCCAAGTAGCTGGGACTACAGGCGTGTGCCACCATGCCCAGCTAATTTTTGTATTTTTAGTGGAGACAGGGTTTCACCATGTTGACCAGGATGGTCTCAATCTCTTGACCTTGTGATCCACCCTCCTCGGCCTCCCAAAGTGCTGGGATTATAGATGTGAGCCACCACGCCCGGACTCAGCCCCATTTTCTAAATAATTATTGTTGATTATTTATCGATCAGTTCAGAGAAAATTCACTAATTGTAAATCAAGTTGACTAGAATGGACTTAACTTGAGCTTTGGAAATGTTTTGTGAATTGATTTAATTCACTTGACTTAAATTAATTGATTAATATAGAAATAAAATTGAGGAAAAATAATGGCATGATAAAAATAATTCCTACATATTAAGGGACAACTTTCCTCTAACAAGTTGGTGAAACCGTTGTAAGGACTTGATAGATTGGTTCTTCCTGCCCTCTGGTGGCCATTGCTCAAAATGCAGACAGAGCTGTGTCAAGGTTAAACAATGAGACGGAGTTTTGCTCTTGTTGCCCAGGCTGCAGTGCAATGGCAGGATCTCTGCTCACTGCAACCTCTGCCTCCCAGGTTCAAGCGATTCTCCTGCCTCAGCCTCTCGAGTAGCTGGGAATACAGGCACCCGCCATCACACCCAGCTAATTTTTGTATTTTTAGTAAAGATGGGGTTTCACCACATTGGCCAGGCTGGTCTCGAACTCCTGACCTCATGTGATCCGCCCGCCTCAGCTTCCCAAAGTACTGGGATTACAGGCGTGAGCCACTGCACCAGGCACAAAGAAACTACTAATACAACCCAGGCAGTGACCCACAGAAGCCTGAGTAATCCTCTCAGTTTCCTCATTTTAATTTTGCAACTTAATCATGATATCTTGATTAGTCTCACTCAATATTACTGACATAAAATTGAATTATGCCATCTCAAGTATTTGACTTGGATATTAAGTTATCCAAAACTACAGTAATTTTCTGTAAAACTTTTACATGTATAGCATATTCTTAGACTTTACCACATAAGGGGTGTTTTGCAAATAAAAAAATAAAAACACTTTTAAGTGTACTTACTTTTTTCCCCTACTGTTAGGTAAGTCCTTTAAATATTCTATTTTTTGTTCCACGTTACCACTCTGTATATTCTGTGAAGTGTACACTCATTATTCAGATTCTACAAGGAATAGAGTGACTCCGAGGGAGGCTGGTACACTCAGTAATTGGCAGGCCTAGGGTCTGGAAAACAATCTGACCCCTGAGTTTGTGTCTAAGCTTTCCTTCTTTTAGAAATCCATATGGTTAATTGTGAAGTGATTTTTAAGTCTTTAACTAGAATGAGTTGATAATGTGCAACTTGTAAAAGCTTGTAAGATACAATTTTGTTTAAGGCAACATTCATTTACTTTTTTTTTTTTTTTTTTTTTTTTTGGAGATAGATTTATGCTCTGTTGCCCAGCCTGGAGTGCAGTGGTCTGATCTTAGCTGACAGCAACCTCTGCCTCCCAGGTTCAAGCAATTCTCCTGCCTCAGCTTCCTGAGTAGCCAGCATTACAAGCACATGCCACCATACTCGGCTAACGTTTGTATTTTTAGTAGAGATGGGGTTTCATCATGTTGGCCAGGCTTGTCTTGAACACCTGACCTCAAGTGATCCACTTGCCTTGGCCTCCCAAAGTGTTGGGATTCCAAGAATGTGCCACTGTGCCTGGCTGGTTTACCATATTTTTAAAAATACACTAATGTGTGTTAGCCTTAAAGACCAAGTTTATAAATCAGGCTTCTTGATTTTAGGGGAAGTAAGTTTTTAGAATATCTAAAAGGAGGTTTTTAATTTTTTAAACCAAAATTTAGAAGCAGAGCCTACCTGGCACTAGTGTTCTTTTATCCATCATGAAAGTCTGGTCCCTATGGCAGGGGCCAAATTGGTGCTTGTGGCTCAAGAGAAAGTAAACCCTGAGAAAGATTTACTGAGTTAAGAGTATGGTTTCAGATAGAAATGTGATTACCTTCAGAAGAGTTTTTTATAATTGTGGAACTCTAGACTCAACATTCTTAGGATTTCTGGTCTAAAATAGCTTCATTTAAAAAAAAATACTTGGACATTCCACTGATAGCCGCTGTTTCAGGTGAGGTCATTTTAAGCTATTAGTCATCTCTGGACCAGTTGCTGTGATCATTCCAAATGATCTCCCCACCTTGGACTTTGATGACATGTAGGCCAGGCTCAAGGGCTCATGCCTGTAAGCCCTTCACTTTGAGAGGCCAAGGTGGGTGGATCACTTGAGCCAGGAGTTTGAGACCAGCCTGATCAACATGGCAAAAGCCTGTCTGTACTAAAAATACAAAAAGAAAAAAAAAAAAAACAGAAAAAAAGAAAAAGAAAAAATTAGTTGGGCGCAGTGGCTCATGCCTATGCCTGTAATCCCAGCTACTCGGGAGGCTGAGGCACGAGAACTCCTTGAACCTGAGAGGCAGAGGTTATAGTGAGCTGAGATGACACCACTACGCTCCAGCCTGGGCAACAGAGTAAGACTCTGTCTCCAAAAAAGAAGAAAAAGAGGGAAAGAAGTGAAAGAAGGGAAAGAAGGAGAAGAAGGAGAAGAAAGAAGAAGAAGAGAAAGAGAAAGCAAGAAAGGGAAAGAAAAAGAAAGAAAAGAAAGAAAGAGAAAAGAAGGAAGAAAGGAAGAAGAAGTCAGTGATATCTGGCTTATGTATGCAACTCGTACAGTCCTAACTTTACACAGCAAGTATAGTAGGAGCAATGAAACGAACTAGAGAAGAATCAATATCCCATAGGAGTTAAGCATATCAGGTGTTTGCAGAATCATCAGTGATGCATCTGGAGATGTGTGACTCCCTGCAGTATCAAAGCAACTCTGGGAACTCTCAAAGGGGCAGAAGAAAGACTCAGTTGTAAATGCAAATGCTAAATCTGGCCGACTGTACTGCCTATGAGAAAAGCATATTAAAATAATGAGGCAACTCTTTCAGTGCTAATTTAATAATAACAGCTATGCAAAATACTTAGAACCCAACTGTTTTAAGTATTAATTCAAGCAAGTCCCACTTCCACCCTACGGGTGGGGTATTCTTTTTAACCCGACTTTCATGATGGATAAACTGAGGCACAGAGAAGTTCAGTAATTTTTCCAGGATTCCATTCTCATAAGTGACAGGGAAAACTGACTCCTGGGTCCACCCTGGCATAGAACAGCACTGTGCTGCCTGTGTAATGGCCTGCTTGCCTGTGCCATGGCTCACCTGCCTGTGCTGCAAGCTCCCAAGGATGGAAAGTATGTGTTACCTTTCCACCGCAGGTCCAGCCCCTTCATCATTGCTGCTTTCCCAATGCTGTGTGTTTGTTGGAATAGGGAAGTATTCAGAAGGCAGTAATTTGCTCTTTTCTTCCATAGCACTGCCCTGGAGACAGGGATGAGATCTTTAAGAGGGAATATTATTTATTCATCATCAATTACGGTTGCAGTGTGAAACAGAAAGAATACAGACATAAAATACACAATACCTGCTCTCACAGGCCTCACATCTTCTTAAGATGACAAAGTGATATTAATTTTAAGATAAAATTATTATTTACAGGGTGACTTCTATATTAATCCTAAATGAGTGTGGGCTTAGTATTGGAGTTTCAAAATATAGGAATCAAAAGCTGATAGAACTGAAAAGAGGAAATAATTCTGCAATTCTAGCTGGAGGTTTCAACACAGTACCTGATAGAATGAGTACACAGACAGTCTGTGAAAAGATGAGAGCCAGACAACTTTACCCTTCCTGGAACATCACTGACCACACCCAATCGAAGCAAATACACATTCTGCTCATGGGCACTTGGGACATTCACCAAGAGAGAAGAGACCACATTCTGGGCCATAACATGAATGTGAGTGTGTTGGAAAGGATTAAAATCCCGCCACATTTGCTCCCCAGCTGCAAAGCCTCTCTCTGGGTGCAGGTGGAGAGAACAAGCCTACAGTTGGGGTGATAGGCAGCACCGGTGTGCGGCGTACAGGCTTGCACTAAACAACCTCAGAGTGTGCAGAAGAGAAGCTGGTGAGACATATGATAGAGGAGCCATCAGCAGGACACGACTCCTTGCAGCAACTGTGGGGCTCGAAAGAGGAGTAACGGCCAGGAATATTCACTGGTTCCTGGCTTGGGTAATTGTGTGGGTTATGATTTGATTCCCTAATCATAAAAGTGCTAGGCAAGAGGAAAGATTTGGAATGAGTCTGTGCATCTGCGTCATTGTGTGGGTGTCCATGAGTTTGTATGTGTGTCTCTGTGTGTCTGAGGGTGTCCGTGTGCATGTCTGTGCATGCATGTGTGTGTCTGTGTGCATTTCTGTGTGTATCTGTGTATGAGTGGGTGTCTGAGTGTGAGTGCATCTGCGTGTGTATAAGTGTGTGTGATTAGTTCAGTTCTTCTGTCTTATCTGTTGGGGAGAATACCAATTTGAACACAAGTGAGATAGCTCTCCTAGGTAAATGGATGTCCAGGTCAAGCGCATTTGGGTGGTGGACAGGCCCAAAGTTGTGAGTGGAGTGGGGAGGAAGAAGTGATGGGAGAGGGTCCTGAACATCTCCATTAACAGGAACATTGACAGAAGGGCAGAAGCTGAGACCACGAAGCTTGGACCATGGAACTAGGAAAGGAGAACCCAGTGGAAAGAGTTTGGCAGGCATTACTGGTGGTCCACCCAACAAGCATTGCTCCTCCATCCACACTGGCAGAACCTGGCCACCCTTTTCCCTGTGGATCAGGACAGTCCTGTGGTCCTCTTCCGTATGGGATTGGATCATTTAGAGGGAGGAATGGCTCCTAAGTCGAAATAGGACTTTCTCTACTTAGGAACTCATAAGCTATGGGGAGTCTTTTCCCTCAAGGCTGTGAACCATTTATGCTGGGATAAGGGGCTGCCAAAAAATTCCTAGAAAATGTTTTCAGGCTCTCAAAACCTGGGAAGAAACAATTTCTCTGCATTTGGTGGACAGTGGTGTGTCTGGTTTTGGTCTTGCCAAACACAGGCACTCTCACACATTCACACGTCACACACGTGCACACATGCACAGAGCACTCTCTGTCTCTATTTCTCTCTATTATTCTCTGGTTCTCCTTCCCTCTTTTTTTCTCCCAATTTCCTATGCCTCCCCCACAGGCACACACACACACACACGCACGCACACACACAAAAGCTCAAGTGGCTCAAGCCCCTAAATCAGAGTAACATCTGAACATGGTCACAATGAAGAAGGCAGCAGTTGTGTCCTGACAATGCAAGCCCTGATGATGAATTAATCTTGGAGACTACAGATATTGGGAGCTCCTTTGCCAAGTGTGGCTAATTTATCTGAGATAATAAAATTTCCTTATAGAGTCTTTCATTTTAACCCATTTTTTTATTAAAACTTAAAGCTAAAGATATTCCAAGTTTTATATGGTGGCATTGCATACATTCACCTGAAAAATTGCTTAAGGGAGGGAAATGTGAGGCAGTGACAAGATCATTGGTGACTTTCACACAAGCAGCTTCAGTGTGACCCACGTTAATGGAGGATTCATCACATAAGATTAGAGAGTGAATGAAAAGTGAGGAGGCAGGATGTGTAGGCCGTACACTCTTCTCTACAGAATTTGGCTGTGAATGGAGAGATTGGGTGAAAGCCAGATGAGGTCAGACTGACGATTCTTTTGTTTAGGGTTTAGACTTCTTTTGCTCTTGTTATTTTAGTTTTGCTTTGTTGCCTGTTTGTTAACAGGCATTGGAGTGTGTTTATGTGCTGAAGGAAAGGATTCACTAAGAGAGGAAAATCTTGGCAGAAAGAAGAGCTGGGATGTCATCAGCTCTTGGGTAGAGAAGCAGAGAGGAATGGCTTTTTAAGGAGAGGTAGAGGACTGGCCTCTGTCCTCAGGAACTAACAACTGGGTTGTCTGCTTGCAGAGTTATCATGCAGCAATCCTTACACACTCCTCAGCAGAAAACTGTAGCTTCCTCAAGGAGTTAGAGCTTTGCCCCTATTAATTCTCTGCTCCAAACAACACCATTAAGACCCTGGCCATTTGTGAATGATACCTGTGGAGGAACAGTAAACAACCCATGATGTCGCTCTCAAGCTCCAGCGCTGACAGAGGACAGCCCAGGAGTTTTTGTCCTGCAGTCTCCTAACCAAGGATCTCCAGCAAAGGTGGAAAGAAAACGCCCTGGGTCTGTCCCAAGCCTCCGTCTTTCAGGTTCCTTCATCTGTCTGCTCATCCTGTCTTCCATTCCTTCCGGGATCACTGGGTCTTATTGGACACTGCTGTAATTTTGCTGTGCAATTCACAGTGGAAAGCCTCTATACACATTGGGAAAGGGATGGAACCAACAGTTCTATGAGCCTTTTGGAATTAAAAACTTGATGTGTCTGTACATAGATAGATTTATTTGTAGTAAAGAACTCTCCACATTCATTTTAAGTTTCAGATAGTCTGTGAGTCTGAAGGGCATTATGGACAGTGAAGGTAGAACTGCAGAAGAGGATTATCTCACTTCTACTCACTCTGGGCTCCAGCCAGTTCCCAGCAAAGTTTTAAGGGTGCTGGCTAATGAGACACAAATCACGGTCACATCTTTCCTCAAGAATCTACCCATGTCAATGCTATTTAGCCCAGAATAGTTCAACAGCCATTATCAGGTGCTTATTATAGGGCAGACACTGGGCTAGAAGCAAGGGATATAAATATAATACCACTTTGGGAGGCAGAGGCTGGTGGATCACCTGAGGGCAGGAGTTCAAGACCAGCCTGGCCAACATGGCGAAACCCCGTCTCTACTAAAAATACAAAAATTATCTAGGCATGGTGGTGCATGCCTATAATCCCAGCTATTTGGGAGGCTGAGGCAGCAGAATCGCTTGAACCCAGGAAATGAAGGTTGCAGTGGGCCAAGATCGCACCATTGCACTCCAGCCTGGGAAACAGAGGGAGACCCTGTCTCAAAAAAATAATAAATAAATAAATAAATAAATAAATAAAATACCACCCTAATTGTTCTCCAGGAACTTAGTCTTATAAGGAAGGCAACCTTTAGATAATTCACCTTCACATATTTGCATATGAATGTATACCCATATATAATAGGTGTCTGAATTACCTATTATAGTACACATAAAAGAGGAAAATAGCCTTTTCTTGGAGAATGAGAGGTTGCCTGAGTGGATCACACAAAATATGATGAAAAGATGTCTTCATAATAAATATGGTAAAAAATATTCCAGGAAAAGACATAGTGCGAGCAATATAGTAGAGTCACAGAAATACAAGAAATTTGGCCTTTGTAGACCACAATATTTCAGGAAAAGGAGAGAAGAGATGAAGCTGTAGGCTTTTGCTAGAGGAGAGAAGAGATGAAGCTGCAGGCTTTTGCTAGAGTTCCATTTTTAATATGCTGAGGAATTTATACACTTAGAGATGAAAGGGGTCTTTAGAAAGCTAAGAAAGAGCCATGATTGATATTCTACTTTGGATGGATGGTGCCAGGACTCAAGTGGATTCAAGTGGGGATAAGATTGGAGGAAATGACTAATGTGGCATTGCAAATATTTCAGGCAGAAGACAATGGCACTGGATGAGAAAGGATGTGAATTATTCTAAAAATGTTTGCAAAGCGAACCCAGCAGTATGTAAAAATGGCACAATACCATGACCATGTGGGGTTTATTCTGAAAATGAAAGTTTGGTTTAATATTCAAAAATTAATCAATGGTAATAAACTATATTAACAGACTAAAGAATGAAAAGCGTATGATCTTTTGAGATGCAAATAGAACCCTGTAATAATATTTATTCATTCAATACAATAAAATGGCCTCAGCTCAAAAAAAAAAAAAAACCCACAAAATACCTACAACTAAAGTCATGTTTATTAGTAAGAAATTGAATGGTTTTTTTCTAAAATCAGGAACAAGACAAGGATGTCCCCTGTTACTATTTTTATTGGTCATTGTAGGTAGTTCAATAAGGAGGAAGAAAAAAGAAATGAAAGCACATAGATTGTAAATAAAAAATAACTGTTTCTCTTTACAGATAGTGTAATTGTGTAAGAAAATACAAACGAATCCATAGAATGCTACTGGAGCTGAAACATGATATTAGCAAAACAATGTTTAAAAATCAGGCCAGGTATGGTGGCTCCTCTGTAATCCCAGTACTTTGGGAGGGAGAGGGAAGAGGATCCCTTGAAGCCAGGAGTTTCAGAAGACCCTGCCCAACATAGCGAGACCCTGTCTCTACAAAAAAAAAAAAAGAAAAAAAAAACAACAACAAAAAACTAGCTGGGCATGGTGATGTGTGCCTGTGATCCAAGTTACTTGAAAGGCTGAGGTGGGAGGATTGCTTGAGCCTCCAAATTTGAGGCTGCAGTGAGCTATGATTGTGCTGCTGTACTCCAGCCTGGGTGACAGAGTGAGATCCCCCATCACAAATAAATAAATGAATGAGTAAATAACAGTTGCATGTTAATATGCTATCAGTAAACAATTTGAAATTGAAATTTGTATAAATGTAAAAACTCTAAATGACCTATATGTCAAAAAATTTTTAAAAAAACACTTATGAAAGAAACACTGATTAAAGACCACCTAAAAAGACATAAAGATGAACTTTATGTTCATCTTCCCATCATGAACTGGAAGACTCAGAAGTGAGATTGTCACTTCTTCCCAAATTAATTTACAGAATTAATGCAATTTGAGTCAACATCACACGAATTTTAAAATAAGAATTGACGTAATACTTCTAAAATTTAGTAAAAATTCAAAGAAATAAGCCAAACCACACTGAAAAAGAGAGAACATACTTGGAAGGATCACACTACCTGGCTCAAGGCTCACTGTAAAGCTGTGGTAGTCAAGTCAGTGTAGCATCAGCAGAAGGACAGACACCTGAACTAATGGAACTGAAAAGAGGGTCCAGAAAGAGTCCTGCTAGATATTATCAATTGGTTTTCTGCAAAGTTTTGCAAAGCAATTCAACTGAGAAAGAAAAGTATTTCTAGTAATTGATGCTGGGACATTCATATACATACAAATTGCACTTTGACCCATATCTTGCACTATATACAAAAATTAACTCAAAATAGATTATACACTTAAGTATTATGACCTATAAAATTTCTTTTTTAAAATTTATTTATTAATTATATGTTTTTGAGATGGAGTTTGTCTCTGTCGCCCAGGCTGGAGTGCAGTGGCATGATCTCGGGTCACTGCAACCTCTGCCTTCCGGTTTCAAGCTATTCTCCTGCCTCAGCCTCCCAAGTAGCTGGGATTACAAGCGCCCACCACCATGGCCAACTAACTTTTTGTATTTTTAGTAGAGACGGGTTTTCACTATGTTGGCCAGGCTGGTATGTATGTATGTATGTATGTATGTATTTTTATAATTCAGTCCCCATAGAGACTGCCAAAAATTGCCATGCCAACTACATTTCAAGTTGTCCTGGCGGGGTATTGGGAAAAGTTTTCAATTAGCAATAAACCCGCCTCTGTTAAACCTCATTGTCTACAATACTGCCACTGTGCAAAGCTCAGGCTGGTCTTGAACTCCTGGCCTCATGATCCACCTGCCTTGGCCTCCCAAAGTACTAGGATTACAGGTGTGAGCCACTGCTCTCTGCCAAAGTTTTTTTTTTTTTTTTTTTTTAATTATTTTACTTTAAGTTCCAGGATACATGTGCAGAACGTGCAGGTTTGTTACATAGGTATACGTGTGCACCATTGTGATTTGCTGCACCCATTGACTCATCCTCTAGGTTCCCTCCCCTCACTCCCCATCTCCCACAGGCCCCAGTGTGTGTTGTTCCCCTTCCTGTGTCCATGTGTTCTCATTGTTCAACTCCATTTATGAGTGAGCACATGCAGTGTTTGGTTTTCTGTTCCTGTGTTAGTTTGCTGAGGACAGTAGTTTCCAGTGTCATCCATGTTCCTGCAAAGGATAAGATCTCATTCCTTTCTGTGGCTGAATAGTATTCCATGGTGTATTTTTACCACATTTTCTTTATCCAGTCTATCATTAATGGGCTTTGGGTTGGTTCCATGTCTTTGCTATTGAAAATAGTGCTACAATAAACGTCCACATGCACGTGTCTTTATAGTAGAATGATTTATATTCCTTTGGGTATATACCCAGTAATGGGATTGCTGAGTCAAATGGTATTTCTGGTTCTAGATCCTTGAGGAATCACCACACTGTCTTCCACAATTGTTGAACTCATTTATATTCCCACCAACAGTGTAAGAGCTTTCCTATTTCTCCACAGCCTCACCAGCATCTATTGTTTCTTGACTTTTTAATAATTGCCATTCTGACCAGCCTGAGATGGTATCTCATAGTGGTTTTGACATATAAAATTTCTAGAAGTAAACTTGATCATAAGTTCAGCAAAGAGTTCTTAGATATAAGACTAATAACACTGTCCTTGAAAGAAAAGATCAAATATAATTAATTGAAATTAAGAAATCATACATTTTGAAAGACCTTGTTAAGAAAATAAAAAGACCTGGGGGGCCAAGGTGGGTGGATCACGAGGTCAGGAGTTCGAGACCATCCTGGCCAACATAATGAAACCCTGTCTCTACTAAAAATACAAAAATTAGCCAGGCGTGGTGATACGCGCCTGTAATCCCACCTACTCAGGAGGCTGAAGAAGGAGAACTGCTTGAACCCAGGAGGCAGAGGCTGCAGTGAGCCAAGACCATACCATTGCACTCCAGCCTGGGCAACAGAGCAAGACTCCATCTCAAAAAAAAAAAAAAAAAAAAAAAAGACAAGCCATACACTATGAGAACATGCTAATAAAACATATATTTAATAAATAAGTGACATTCAAAATATATAACACACTTTCAAAATTCAATAGTGAAGAAAGAAAGCAATAAAAAATTGGGCAAAATATTTGATAAGACATTTCACCAAGTAAGATATATGAATAGAAAATAAACATGAAAAGATACTCAATATTCTTAAGTATTACAGGAATTCAAATTAAACCACTATAAAATACTACTATGCCTCTATTAGAATAATCAAAATTTAAAAAAGACTATTGACAAAAATGCTGACCAAACAGAACTCTCCTCTGTTGCTGGTAGAAATGCCAATGGTATAGTCACTTTGGAAAAAAACCATTTATTATAGGTTTGTTTGTAATCCTCTCTGCAAACTGGAAACAGATAAAGAGACCTTTCTACCATATTCACACATTCAATCTTTATTTTAGTAGGAATCTTCCAAATAAGGGGCAATAAGGATTTTGAATATAAAAAAATTGAGGTCTTTAAATTCTGAGGATTAGTGATAATGTACATGTTGGCACATATGTATTTTATTTTTACCTTTATGCACTTTCTTATTATTTTGCAAATCAAAGTCTCCGTTAACCCTGAGACCCCTTTCCTTCATTTCATCCACATGTGATAAACTGGGAAAACTTTAAAACGCTTTTTATAAAGGACATGATTGCAACTCTTGCATGCTCTTCCAGCAGAGCTAAATTCAGGATACAATTATTTTCTTCAAAAATTCAGTTGACTCAACATATTTTCTAAAGAGGAAATTCCAAGGCATTGAAAAACACATCTGTGTTATACAGAAAACATTTTCTAAGCAGGAAAAGTCTTTCTGACTATGCAAAATGTCATCAGATTTTCAATCACATATTCTGTCTATCCAACGACTCCTTTTCCTTGAGTCAGTGTGGTTTAGAAACATGGGGAAGCAAGTGGTGGTAATGTCAGAAGCTTAGCCAAACTACTATGAAAAACAGATACTGTATTAAGGGATTTTCTTAGGACAAAACAGCAGCTTTTTAAGTCAGCTCTGCATCTCCAGTTTGCAGGGTTAGGCTTGATAATGCATGCATCTCAAAAGCACGAGATGAGCAACGCCTTCAGCTGCTCCATATAGACATACTACCGACCACTGGTAATTATGTCTTTATTCTTTGAAGTAAAATGTTGTTGATTCTTTTCAGCTTGCATTTTTCTCTACTTCTCATTAAAAATCTGCAGTGAGTAAAAATAATAGTTGAAAAATTGACATCGATGATAGAATCTACAAATGAAACTTGAGAGCATGACACATCATCCGGCCATCACTGTTTTTCAACACATTTCTTCTGCCCCTGGTGGAAAGAGGTAGGACCTGCACTTCCAGCCCGTTGGAACCCCTGGGGAAGCTGTGAGATACTCCAGTCCCCATCTCTGTGTGTTCCAATGTGACAGGTCTACTCCACAGGAGGACTTGAACATAGAGGTCTGATATAACACCTGAATCTAAGCTGCACAACTCTACTTCTAACAAGCAGTTTCAAAAATACTGATATTATCGTATTCATAAAGAAAACCAAGTTAAAATCATGCATGTTTCAAGAAGTTGATCATTTCCTTTATTTTGAGGAAAAGAATACTGAGCTGTGGGAAGATGGACAAGGTTAGTTCCAGCACAGAGAGTCACGCTCTCGACTGACATTGGCCTGGACACAGAAGCACAGGGTTCAGTGCTCTTTACCAACCCAGAAAATCCTTCTGTTTCCAGCCTACTGGGAAAACTTCTTCAGAAAAGGCAGACTCTGTATACGCTCATTCC
Organism: Cacajao melanocephalus; assembly: GCA_963573385.1. Taxonomy (NCBI): domain Eukaryota; kingdom Metazoa; phylum Chordata; class Mammalia; order Primates; family Pitheciidae; genus Cacajao; species Cacajao melanocephalus. The sequence goes on from CAUYLG010041626.1 coordinate 98,789, forward strand.
TCTTTGCACCCCGAAAATCCTGAGAGAAAGACATATCCCTAAACTAGGCAAATGCAAATGTTCAAGCAGTCATTCTAGATTCTGAAACCAAAGGGAAGTGTGATTTTCTTCTTGTTGTATTCATTTGTTGTGTTGTTTTTTGTTTATTGTTACCCTTCCAAGTCATAACAGATAACATTTGAGAAGCTGCACTAAGGTGTTAGATGTCACTCTTGATTACAGGTAAAGTACAATTTCAACAAATAATATTTTTAAAGTGAGTGATTTCATTTTTTATTTTTATTTTATTTTTTGAAAGAAAGAGAGGGAAAAGAAGAAAGAAAGAAGGAGTGAAAGAAAGAAAATAAAAAGAATGTAAGAGAGAAAGAAAGAGGAAGAGAAAGAGGGAGAGAGAACGAGATTCTGAAAAGCAGCCCCCAAATCATTTTCTTTCCTAACACAGAGCAGCCTGTAAAATGGAGCTGCAGACATCGACAAGCAAGCTGG
>CAUYLG010041627.1:0-125912 GCA_963573385.1 Cacajao melanocephalus
CGGGGTGGTGTGGGGGTGAGGCGGTTGGGGGCCCTGGCGCCCTCCCGCCGGGGGAGGGGGGGCGCGGAGGAGGGGGGCACAGGCTCCCTCACGCAGGGGGAGTGGGGGCGAGGAGGATGGGGGCACAGGCTCCCTCATGCAGAGGGGAGTGGGGGAGAGGAGGATGGGGGCACAGGCTCCCTCACGCAGGGGGGAGTGGGGGCGAGGAGGATGGGGGCACAGGCTCCCTCGTGCAGGGGAGGAGTTGGGGAGAGGAGGATGGGGGCACAGGCTCCCTCGTGCAAGGGGGAGTGGGGAAGAGAAGGATGGAGAAGGGGGCAGGGTGGGCCACATCTTTCATGTAGGGCATTGGAGGCCGGGTGGGCCGGGAGGTGGCTTTGAGGATGAGCGAGTGGGTCTGGCACCCAGAAAAGCTTTGACAAGCCTGTGGAGGGAACAAAACAGTACCCTGGGCCCTCAGGATGAGGTAAAGTGCAGTGGGTGAAGGGCACAGGGAGGCCTGCCCGGGCCCAGGAGACCTCGTAGGCGAGGAGCCTGTGACCCAGGGCCTGGAGCCACAGGGAGCTGCTCATTGTGCAGGAATGAGGGGAGGGCTCACCAGGAGGGGAGCCGGAGGAGCCAGGGCTGGGAGCCAAGGGAGGGAGAGTTCTTAGGGAAGCCCTGACTGCAGGGGAGAGGGCACCAACCCGTGCTGGGAGAGAGGTGAGGCTGGAGACAGAGGGGTCTTCGGGGTGGGACTGGTGAGGGAGTGGGTGTAGGCAGGAGACGGGACCTCTGCTGGGGTGTTTGCTTGTTGTTTGATTTCCCAAGTAATGCATGATTGTGATGGGAGGATCAGAGACTGCAGAGTATCAATAAAGAAGGAAATAAAGAGCACTACTCAGAAAGAAACCTGTTAACGCTTGCTGTGTGGCTTTGGGTAAGTTACTTCACCTCTCTGTGCCTCCGTTTTCTTGTTTATTAAATGAGATAATTAATAGTACCTGCCTCATAAGGTTGTGGTGAAGCTTAAGTGAAATAATTCACACAACAAATGTAGCACACTGCCAGCACACAGTAGGCATTAGCCGTCATCATTATTAATAGCTTCATTTGCATTTTGATGGGTTAGGAGCTCAGATGCTAGAATTAGGATGCTGGTGTACTAGTTCCGAATCCACCATTTTCTTTTTCTTGTTTTTGAGATGGAGTCTTCCTCTGTCAGCTAGGCTGGAGGGCAGTGGCGTGATCTCGGCTCACTGCAACCTCTGCCTCCCGTGTTCAAGCAATTCTCCTGCCTCAGCCTCCTGAGTAGCTGAGATAACAGGTGCCCACCACCACGCCCAGCTAATTTTTGTATTTTTAGTAGAGATGGGGTTTCACCATGTTGGCCAGGCTGGTCTTGAACTCCTGACCTCATGTCCGCCTGCGTCAGCCTCCCAAAAGTGCTAGAATTACAGGCGTGAGCCACCGCACCCAGATCGAATCCACTATTTTCTAGCTTGGTAGTTTGAGGCAAGTGAATGTGTCTTGCTGGGCCTCAGTTCCCCCATCTGTAATAAGAAGATGCCAAGATTTGTCAGGATAACTCACGTACGGTAAGTTGTTAACTTCCAGAATTTTCATTCCAGGTGTATTTTTCCTCACTGTGGCTAAAGTGGCTGATTCAATATTCATTCCCCTACCCCTTCCTTACCAATGAAACCCTTCTATTTTTGGGGGGCAAGTACCCGAGTAAGAACAAGTACTCACTAAGAGACTATAGTTTCCAGCTTCTCTTGCAGCTAGGGATGACCCATGAGATTAAATAGAAGTTGGAGGTGGGGCTTCTGGGAAACCTCTTTAAAGGGGTTTGACTCAGCTATGAGGCACTTCCCTTCTGTGTTCCTTCTCTGCCACCCCCTAGCCCCTGCTTCTTTCTACTTCCTGCCTGGAATTCAGATGTGATGGCCAGAGCTCGAGGGGCCATCCTGAATCATGAGGCAAACTCTGAAGCATGGAACCCACATGCTGAGCGTGGTGAATCCAAAAGACAAAAGGCACTGGGGTTCCTGATGGCGGTGGAACAGCCTCACCCATTTTTACCTGCATTGCTCTGGGCTTGTTTACATGAGAGAAAAAGAAATCTCTGCTTACTGAGGTCTCTGTATCATGGGCTTCCTGTTACTGGCAGCTGAATCTATTTCTAACTGATAGATTTGCCAGAACAGAATCAACCTGTGCGGGCTGTTTTGCGACCTGCATTTTTCATGATGCGCTGGTGCTTCCTTGTTACTGACACTATTGTACACAAGCGCAGAAACAAACGCTTTGCTCGGGAAAAGTAATGTCCCTCAGATGTGATGGAAAGATTTCTTTTTATTCATTTTAATTGCAGAAGTAATGCACAAACACACCCTGTCATGAAAATGTCCTGCCTGTCCTCAAGTGTCTTGCCCGTGACTCTGAAATTTCAGTTTGCCTCAGCCCAGGCTTCAACCAAGCCCTTGAAATGGACAGAAATTTCTCTGCTGACGTCAGTGAGCTCCACATTTTGTAGCCCCAGCCTGCATATGTGATCCACTAAGGGGCCCCTCCGTTTGGAAACAGAGAGGGTCAGGCCCTGCTGCAGCTCACAGAGCCTGTTGGCAGCTGCGCTGAGACCAGATGCCCCGTGCCACCCTGAATAACCCTTCTGACCCACGCTGCCCGCCACCACCTGCTCCACCGAGGCCTTGGCCTGCCAGGGCTGGGAGGCACCTTTGCCAGCCTGCCTGGGGCCAGCCCAGCTGAGATTTCTGCGAGGTAAGTCTGGAGGCCAGGGAGCCGGCCTGGGTGAGCTTTTATTTTTATAGCTGTCACCAGATCCCTGCCCTAGCCCTGGAGCCCTGGCAGGGACAGGGGTGGCCAAGGAGGAGGAAGACTCCTCAGAGAGGCTGGTGGGTGGGAGGCAGCAGGCTGTGGCGGAGAGAGGACTGGGGCGGGAGCCAGGGCAGCCTGGGGCACCTGACTCCAGCCAGGCCTCGGTCCTCTCATGCCACATGGCACCAGCCATCAAGCTCGCTTGGCTGACCCTCTTGTGAGGTGATGAGGGACGAAGGGACAGCAGGGACCCTTTCCTGCCTTTATTCTTGCGGGTCAGGTGCAGAATAATCACGCTTTCCAGTTGTTAGGACACGACTGCCACCAGTCCTTTCAAGGCCTGCACTGGCTTGAGCCTGTTTTCCTGCGCAGCATGTTTTTTCTGTCTTTCTTTCTTAGTGAAATATATACGCACACAGCAATGTGCAGCTAACACAGCTGTACATCTCTGTGAATTTTCCAGGTGTTGACCCACCAGTGTTCAGACCAAGAAGAGATCGTTCCAACACCCCTGAAGCCCTTTGTGTCCCTTATAGCCACCCATCCCTCACACCTCAGGGGAGTCTTTATTCCCGTTTCTAAAGCAAGCATGAACTTTGCCTGTTCTATGCTTTATAGAAGTGGAATCACACAACAGGCACTGTTTGTGACTGGCTTCTTTTGTTCAGTATTATAACTAACATTCATTCAAGTGATTGTGTGTATCAGTATTCATTCCTTTTTATTGCTGAGCAAAATGACATTCCATGGACACACCACAATGGATTTCCCCATTCGATCCCTCATGGACATTCAGGTTGTTGCCTGACCGAGATGAATATTTGATGGGACATGTCTTTTTTTTGTTGTTTGTTTGTTTCTGAGACAGAGTTTTGCTCTGTCACGCAGGCTGGAGTGCACTGGTATGATCTTGGCTCGCTGCAACCTCCGCCTCCTGGGTTCAAGCGAGTCTCGTGCTTAGCCTCCTGAGTAGCTGGGATTACAGGTGCCCACCACCACGCCTGGCTAAGTTTTTGTATTTTTAGTAGAGATGGGGTTTTACCACGTTTGCCAGGCTGGTCTCAAACTCCTGACTTCAGGAGATCCACCCGCCTTGGCCTTCCAAACTGCTGGGATTACAGGTGTGATCCACCACGCCCAGCGAGGGGACATGTCTTTTGTTGAACATATTCACATATTTCACTTAGGAGTGGCTTGCTAAGCCATCAGAAATCCTAAAAGTATGTGTTTTAATTCCTGTTAATGGTATTCAAACTTATCTCTCATTCTGCTTTTTACCTTTTTACTATGAATGTTTTAAAAACTTTTTAGTTTGAGAAGTATCTAAAATTGGTAGAAAAGTTATAAATACAGTACAAAGAACATTTTCTCTTGAATTATTTGAGAATAAATTGCCAACCTGTTGCCCTATCGTCCCTTAATATTTTGATACATAGGAATTTTCCTAAATAGCCACGACATAACCATTATAATCAGGAAATTAACCGGATACACTACGAATGTCTACCAAGACCCAGTCAGGTTTCACCAGTTGCCCTGATAACGTTTAGTAAAGCAACCCAGTTTGGGATCACACTTTGTGTTTATTTTTATTTAACTTTATTTTGAGACAGGGTCTTACTCTGCCACCCAGGCTGGAGTGCAGTGGTGTGATTGTAGCTCACTGTAGACTCAACCTCCTGGGCTCAGGTGATCCTTGCACCTCAGCCTCCCGAGTAGCTAGGACTACAGGGATGTGTCACCCTGCCTGGCAAATTTTTGTAATTTTTCTAAAGATGGGGTTTCACTATGTTGCTCAGGCTGGTCTTGAACTCCTGGGCTCAAGCGATTCTCCCACCTTGGTTTCTCAAAGTGTTGGGATTACAGGCATGAGCCACCGTGCCCGGCCTACATGTTGTGTTTAGTTGCCACATCTCTTTAGGTGCCTTTAAGGTACAACAGTTCCTTAGTCTTTTCTTGACCTTCATGACCTTGACACTTTTGAGGATACAGGCCAGCGGTTGTAGAGCATTACAGCATGTCTTTCCCTGTGGGTTTGTCTGATGCTTCACTGTGGTGAGATTCAGGTTCTGCAACTCTGGCAGAAAAATGGAAGAAGTGATGTTATCTTCTTCTCCTTGTTCTACTGCTGGTGGTGCACTCTTTGATCACTTGATTGAGGAGATACCTGCCAGACTTCACATCTGTAGAGTTACTTTCCCTGCTCTTTGTAGTTAATAAGCATTTGAGGGGAGGCACCTTGAAACTGTGTAAATATCTTGAATGTCATCAAACTTTCAATTGAGTGGATTGTGGTATATCATGATCAACATTATCATTGTTAATTTATTTGTATGCTTAAATTGTCCCAGATTTGGCTCCTGGGAGCCTCTTTTAACTAGCTTCTGTGTCACCGTCATTCTTTGAGCATTTCCTTACTTTCTGGCATAGTGAGGTACTATCAGCTCATCTGTATTTTTCCTGCCCCAGCTCTGGAATCAGCCACTTCTTCAAGCAGCCCTGGTTCCTTTTAGTAGAGAATGGTAGTTAGAAGCCAAAATTTCAGGACAGAGTGCTCATTGCTGCTGAGTGTCTCTACTCCGTGACTCTCTCTGTGGACAGAGTTAAGGACTATATATATGTATATATGGAGACACATATTTACATCTGTGTTATTTCTGTATCTATGATCTATCTATCTATCATCTATTTAGAAAAAAATATTAGTTTACACTGATAACTTCAATTCCCATTCAGCATCACAGTTTATTCTAATTTTCTCTCTTTCCATATTTGAAACTCTCTTGTCCATTATTAAGAAAATTGGCTCCCACTATTCTTAATATATTTGCTTATTTGACCCATCTCCTGTATGTAACCAGTATGTTGCTGTCACTGCCCACCCCCTGTTCCATGATTGGTCACCCTCCTCACCCTGTTTACCCACACTATATCCTCTTCTTCTTCCTCCTTTTTTTTTTTTTTTTTTTTGACAGAGCCTCACTCTGTCACCAGGCTGGAGTACAGTGGTGAGATCTCAGCTCACTGCAACCTCCACCTTCCAGGTTCAAGCGATTCTCCTGCCTCAGCCTCCCAAGTAGCTGGGACTACAGGTGTGCGCCACCGCACTTGGCTAATTTTTATATTTTTAGTAGAGATGGGGTTTCACCATGTTGGGCAGGATGGTCTCCATCTCTTGACCTTCTGATCTGCCTGCCTTGGCCTCCCAAAGTGCTGGGATTACAGGCATAAGCCACCTTGCCCGGCCCTATGCCACCCTTCTGATGGATGACCTCAGATCAACTCCACCATGGCCTCTATACATTTTTCCTTTTATTTTGAATACATAATATGTGCTCCTTATTCAAAATTCAAAAGGTGTGAATGGATTTGTAATGAAAAGTCTGTCTCCCTCCCGCTCCTGTCCCTACATTCCCAGGTCCCTCTCCCAGAGGTCACAGAAGTTTCCAGCAGCTTTCTCTTGTTTCAAATGGTCTACGTGAGTGCACACAAGCAGACACACGATATTCATGCACACTATAGCACATTTTTCACACTGGCCTGTGCTTTACTTTTCTCAGTCAACAATGTATCTTGGAACTTGTTCATATCAGTACTATAGAGCTGCCACATTCCTTATAATGTCTGTGTAATATTCCATTGCATGAATGTACCGTAATTATTTAACCAGTCTCTTTCTGATGGACATTTAGGTTGTTTCCAGTCTTTTTCTGTTTCACACAATGCTGCAACAGACAATCGTATCAAATTTGGCAATCAAATAAAAAATCAGGTCACATTTTACCTGAGTGCAACATATGTTTCTGGAAGAATATGCTTTAGAAATGCCTCCAGGTTGTGGTGTGTCCCTCTAATTCATTGCTTTCTATGCAGATGCATAACATTCCTCTGTATGTATCTGCCACATTTTAAGGAAGCACTGCCCTTGTGGTGGACACCAATGTTGCCTCTAAGTCCTCCACAGCCATAAACACTGTTCTGACAAACATTGTTGAATGTATCTCTGTCAACAGGGTAGGTTGTCTAGATACTGAAATAAAGTTTGGGGTGCAAGATGTTTGTTAGGGGTCAACACCTGAGAAAGGTAGGAATGCAAGCAGGACGGGGCAGATGAAGTCACCCAGCAGTGATGCAGGCCTGCAGAGCCCGGAGCAGTCTTGGGAGCACTGGAGAGGGACTTGCTTGTCGGGGTGCCCTGTGTTAGACCACAAGTTTGCCTCGCGTTGGTCTTTCAGGTTGCCCTGGGAAGGATGGCTGGGGTGAGATGGCTCTCTGCAGCTGGGGCAGCTGTTGGTGGCTGGAGGCCGTCACCTCATCATACACCCTGCAGCTGGTTCTCCCTGAAGGAGACCTAGGTGGCACGTCTTTGTGTTTATCAGCCCCCTAATGGTCTTCTCAGAGTGCCTCTGGGGTATTTACCCAGGAGCGGCATTGCAGGGTGTTAATGTCACTGATCGAGCCAGATATCTCTGGTCTCAGCCACCCCACAAGGATCAGAGATCTGCATTTTTGAGGTAGTGAGATAGTGATCAAGGGGTGACCTGAGGCTGACTCCCTAAGGCCCCCTGGCCTATCCCAGACAACTCCTTCTCATTGCCCCTCATTCCTTCATGATCTCCCTATAGGGCTCACGAGTTGGATGGATGTGAGTCCACATCTCAGCTTTGTCACTTAGATGTTTGACCTGGAGTTAGTAACCTGTTCTTTCTGAGCCTCAGTTTCCTCATCTATGCAACAGGTCTTATCACACCCTTGACTTTTGTGCATTGTGGGTCTTGGTGGAGAGTAAGCCCTCGATATATGAGAAACCATGTACCAGGAACACAGCGTCACTTCCGCCCTATCCCGGTAAAGATATATCAGACGCAGAGCCTGAATCTAATCACGGGAGACACCCGAGAGATCTAAAGTGAGGAACACTATAAAATAGCTGGCCTGGATCCTTGAACATGTCAAGGTCATGGGGGTCAAGGAGAGGCTGAGGAAGGAACTGTTTCAGGGTGAAAGAGCCTATATACAACCAAAGGAAGCTACATGAGATCCTGGGACATGATAGGGTCTCCATCACACGAGGGTCCCCAGGTCTTTGTGTTCCTAAGGCTGAAGCTTGGGCTACCTCAGGCTCAGGACTGGGGACAGTTCCCCTTAAGCAATGAGGAGAGAGGCTGACTCAGAGAGAACAGGGAGCTGGGCTGGGATTGTTATTCCCCGAGAAGAATTGCAATTGGACTTTGGCTTCAGTTTAAAGCGAAAAGTTTTAGTACTTAAAAGGAAAAATGCTAATCTAGATGGGGACTGCCATTCATTCATTCTTCATTCATGTTCCTCTTAACAGCTTATGACTTTGGGCATGTGGCTTAATTTCTCGGTTCTTCAGTTTCCCTTTTACAAAATAAAGATGGTAATAATAGTACCTATCTCATAAAGTGTGGACAGGAGTAAAGGAGATGATATGTGCAAAGTGCTTAGAATAGTGCCTGGCATATAGCAAATGCTCAATAAATATCAATTATCATCACGAGGAATTTCTTCAACAAATCACTTACTGGGAATCTACAACTTGCCAGGGTTAGTTGTCATTCTCCATCTAGAACTAGAACCACAGGAAACCTTAGATTCCACAAAATCAGAGCCTAGCAAAGATGACAGGATCATGGGGTATCACTACCCTGCCCAGCAATCTGGCTGCCAATGATGGTTTAAGATCCCACATCCCCTACAATTTGAGCAGAAGGCCTCCTGACACCCCTGTGAGTGCTCCACTCCTCAGTTCCCCAGATGTTGTGACAGCCTCAAACCCTCTTCAACGGCACTGATTTGAACCCTTGTGAACTCAGAAAAAAACAAGACTTGGGCGGCCAAACCCCATTTGTGCAATGCGGACTCCCTTCCTCAAGTCCTGGGTGATGCCCAGGTTCTGAATCTGCCTTTTCTTTGCAGCCTGTTGGACCCTGGTAGAAAGTGGCAGCTGGGCCAGGCATAGTGGCTCACGGCTGTAATCCCAGAACTTTGGGAGGCCGAGGCGGGTGGATCACTGAAGGTCAGGAGTTCGAGACCAGCCTGGCCAACATGGTGAAACCTGTCTCTACTAAAAATTAAAATTAGCTGGGTACGATGGCACATGCCTGTAATCCCAGCTACTCAGGAGGCTGAGGCAGAAGACTCGCTTGAACTCAGGAGGCAGAGGTTGCATGAGCCAAGATTGCGCCATTGCACTTCAACCTGGGCAACAGAGTGAGACTCTGTCTCAAAAAAAAAAAAAAAAAAAAGAAAAAAGAAAAAGCAACTTCAGGATATCTTGTTTGTATTTTGCCCAACTTTGTCTTTTCCCCCATTTATATTTTTTTCTTTTGCCTGAATCATTTGAGAGGCAGCTAGCTGTAGACGTGATGTCACTTTATCCCTAAACTCTCCAGGCAGGAGCCACCCCACCCAGCCCATGCACACTATAGATTAATGTTGAAAACATTATGCTGAGAGAAAGCAGCCAGACACAAAAGATGACTTTCTGTGAGATTCCTCTGATACAGAGTTCAAGAACAGGCAAGATGAATCTAGAAGGCGCAACAGTGGTTCCTTTTGTGGGGTAGAGAAGTCACTGCCTCTTCCATTGCCTGCAGTGCGGCATGAGGAAGACTTTTGGGCTCTGCAAAATTCCTATGTCTTGCCCCAGGTGCTAGTTCCACAGACTTATTCACATATAAGAATTCGGGCCGGGCATAGTGGCTCATACCTGTAACCCCAGCACTTTGGGAGGCCGAGGTGGGAGGATTACTTGAGTCCAGGAGTTCCAGACCAGCCTGGGCAATGTAGGGAGACACAGTCTCTACAAAGAATAAAAAATATTAGCTAGATATGATAGTGTGCCTGTAGTACCCAGTTACTCGGGAGGCTGAGGTGGGAGGATGGCTTGAACCCAGGAAGTCGAGGCTGCAGTGAGCCATGGTTGTGCTGCTGCACTCCAGCCTGGGTGACGGAGCGAGACCCTGTCTCAACAACAACAACAGCAAACAGTCCGTTGAGCTGTCTGTTTATGGACTTTACTGTACGTGTGTTAAACGTCAGCGTCAAAGCAGAAACCTAAAATCAATGAACTGAAGCTATACATTGAACATAGGAGAGTCCGGTGGGCGGGGAGTAGGGGTGAGAGAGAATAAATCAATACAGCCAGAGGGCAGCCTGTGTGGGCAATCATGAGAACATATTGTGAACTAAGGCATCGGATAACTTCACCCTGGACACCTGAGGCTCAAAAAGAAAAGCCAAAAAAAGACCCAAGAGCTCAGAGGGGGAGTGTACCTTGCCTGAGGTCACACAGCTGGTGGGTAGCAGAGGCAGGATTTGAACCGGGGTCTGAGGAACCCCACTGTGTGCTCCTTACTCAGTGCTCTTGCCTGGACTCTCCAGGCTGGACAGCTCTGCTGTGCTCCCAGAGGCTCCCTAGGGCCTGGCAGGGGATGGCGAAACCACTGCTTGGCAAACACCATTGCAGTCCAGAGCTCACAGCTCCAAGTTGGGAGGGGAGTCAGTAGAGCAAAGGGTGGCTCCCATCCCTGGAGCTTTCCTCCCTGGCCTGGGGTGGCTCTGCCACCCTCTGTCCACCTTCCACCAGCCTTTGCCTTCCTTCCTGGGCCAGTGTGTGGGCTCTGGAGCCCTGCAGGGTTGGGTGTGAATCCCAGTTCTGTTTCTTTCTGGCTCTGCATCCTGGGGCCAGTGGCCCACTTTATACCTCAGTTTCCATTTCCAGAGCCTGCCTCCGACAGCTCTTACCTAATAGCACTGGTGAGCAGAGTCGAGGAGTCAAGCGCGTGCAGAACTCAACACCATGCCTGTGTGTCCTGATTGTCCAATAATGGCAGCTGCTATTACTGTCCTTGATGTTATTGCTACTTGGGAGAGGGGAGCCCCTGTTGCCCTAAGGCCTGACAAACACCAGCATGTGAAAACAGCTGACATGAAGTGGAAAGTTCTAGAGAAAGGCGCTTTCTGACTTCTGAAGGTTATCAGAAAACTTTCTTTCGGGCCTGGCACGGTGGCTCATGCCTGTAATCCCAGCACTTTAGGAGGCCGAGGCGGGCAGATCACCTGAGGTCAGGAGTTCAAGACCACCTTGACCAACATGGAGAAACCGCATCTCTACTAAAAATACAAAAATTAGCCAGGCATGGTGGCGGGCACCTGTAATCCCAGCTACTCGGCAGGCTGAGGTAGAAGAATCACTTGAACCTGGGAGGTGGAGGTTTCGGTGAGCTGAGATCACGCCATTACACTCCAGCCTGGGCAACAAGAGTGAAACTCCGTCTCAAAAATAAAAAAAAATTAAAAAAAAAAAAAGAAAACTTACTTTCTTTGTTGGCTTTTGTGAAAGCTCTTGGTAAGCTAGGGTAGAATGAGGGTGGCTTCATGGGAGTACCGTCTAGGCAATTTCACTGAGCTCTTTGTTCAGAAGGGCCCCCACTTGGTTTCTTGGTCTGCTGTTGTCATCTTGAAATTGTTTCTTTTTTTTTTTTTTGAGATAGGGTCTTGCTCTGCTGTCCAGGCTGGAGTGCAGTGGTGTGATCATGGCTCATTGCAGCCTCAACCTCCCAGGCTCAAGTGATCCTCCTGTCTCAGCCTCTTGATTATCTGGGATTACATGCACATGCCACCATGCTCAGATAATTTTTAATTATTTTTATTTTTAATTGTTTTTTGAGATGAAATCTTGCTCTGTCGCCCAGGCTGGAGTGCAGTGGGGTGATCTCTGCTCACTGCAAGCTCCGCCTCCGGGGCTCAAGTGATTTTCTTGCCTCATCTTCCCAAGTAGCTGGGATTACAGGCACCACCACCACACCCAGCTTAATTTTTATATTTTTAGTATGGATGGGGTTTCACCAGCTTGGCCAGGCTTGGTCTTGAACTCCTGACCTCAAATGATCCACACACCTCGGTCTCCCAAAGTGCTGGAATTACAGGCATGAGCCAATGTGCCTGGCAATTTTTATTTTTATTTATTTATTTATTTAGAGACAGAGTTTTGCTCTTCTTGCCCAGGCTGGAATGCAACAGCGCAGGGTCTTGGCTCACTGCAACCTCCGCCTCCCAGGTTCAAGCGATTCTGCTGCCTCAGCCTCCCAAGTAGCTGGGATTACATGTGCCTGCCACCACGCCTGGCTAATTTTTTATATTTTTAGTAGAGATGGGGTTTCACCATGTTGGCCAGGCTGGTCTCAAACTCCTGACCTCAGGCAATCCACCCACCTCAGCCTCCCAAAGTGCTAGGATTAGAGGCATGAACCACTGTGCCCTGCCCTGGCAATTTTTAAATTTTTATTTTTTGTAGAGGTGGGGGGGTCTCACTAGTGTTGCTCAGGCTGGTCTCGAACTCTTGGGCTCAAACAACCCTCCTGCCTTGGTGTCCCACAGTGTTGGTAGTACAGGCATGAGCCGCCACACCTGGCCTTGAAATTCTTAATGATTTGAGAACGAGGGCCCTGCGTCTTGATGTGGCCAGTCCTGAGCAGGACTGTGGCATCCGGCATGGTCACCCAGCACTTTCACCTGAGTTGTCTCCTGAGTGTTCAGGAACACTCTTTGAGGACAGTTGTCCCCATCGCTAACCTCACTGACCTCAGTTTCCTCACCTGGGGAATGGGAGGAAGTGCATTGTGCCAGGCCACAGAGAAACAAGGGTTGAGCATTGATCTTCTGGCTCTCAGATTCTATTAGTGGGAAATTTGGGCAAATAAGGGCTTGATGTGCCTAGGTATGTGCCCCTGGAGCACACAGTAGGTTCTCAATAGATACAACTGGCTCTTTGATTCCCTGGATGGCCTCTCTTTTTGCCTTAAATTTTTTTTTTTTTTTTTTTTTTTTGAGTGGTAGTCTTGCTTTGTTGCCCGGGCTGGAATGCAGTGGTGCGATCTCAATCTCAGCTCCCTGAAACCTCTGCCTCCTGAGTTCAAGCAATTCTCCTGCGTCAGCCTCCCGAGTAGCTGGGATTACACACGCGTGCCACCATGCCCAGTTAGTTTTTGTATTTTTAGTAGAGACGGGGTTTCACCATGTTGGCCAGGCTGGTTTTGAACTCCTGACCTCATGATCCACCTGCCTTGGCTTCCCAAAGTGCTGGGATTACAGGTGTGAGCCACCACACCCGGCCACTTTTAAAAAAATTTATTATTATTTTTTTAAGGGACAGGGAGACAGAGCATTAGGGAAAAGAGCTAATAATACATGCTGGGCTTAATACCTAGGTGATGGGTTGATAGGTGCAGCAAACCACCATGGCACACGTTTACCTATGTAGCAATCCTGCACGTCCTGCATGTGTACCCTGGAACTTAAAAAATAAATAAATAAAGAGACACAGTCTTCTACGTTGCCCAGGCTGGACTACAGTGGTACAATCATAGATCTTCGCAGCCTCAAACTCCTGGGCTCAAGTGATCCTCCTGTTTGATCTCAAAGTGCTGGGATTACAGGTGTGGACCACCGTGGCTGGCAGTCTTTTTGCGTTTTTCCTATGAACTTTTGATTTAAATTGGTAATAGTCATACAGGCATCCATTCTCTTAACACATGATAACATTTCCAAACAAACTGAAGTCGGTTCTGGATTGCCTGCCCAGGGCCGGCTCATTTTCACCCTGTCAGAATGGTTTTGTAATTTTGAGGTTTGAACTTCCAGATCTTTGTGCATCCATTTCTTTCATCTCTGTGTGAATGTGGCTTTTCCTTGCTTCATTTCTGTTATACCTTTTAAAATGTGAACTTTTTACAAAAGTATGAGCAGGGTACAGAAGATACATATTCACCACTTGAACATACCAGCATGAGCAGCACTTGGATCAAGAAACAGAACATTTTTTTTCTTTTTTTGAGTCAGGGTCTCATTCTGTTGCCGCAAACTGGAGTGCAGTGGTGCGATCTCGGCTTACCACAACCTCTGCCTCCTAGGCTCAAGCAATTCTCCTGCCTCTGCCTCCTGAGTAGCTGGGATTCGCATCACTACCACCTGGCTAATTTTTATATTTTTAGTAAAGGCAGGGTTTCATCATGTTGGCCAGACTGGTCTTGAACTCCTGACTTCAGATAATCCACCCGCCTTAGCCTCCCAAAGTGTTGGGATTACAGGCGTGAGCCACTGCGCCCAGCCTGAAACAGAACATTTCTAATCACCGAAAAATCTTTCTGTCTAGGACAACTGCTCTCCTGACTTCTAACAGATTAGATTGTTTAGCCTGCTCTACAAGTTCCTATCAATGGAATCATTTAGAGCGCCTGCTTTTATGTCTGGCTTCTTTTGCTCAGCTAAACGTTTGCGGTTCCTCTGTGTAGTGCTGCACAGCTGCATTCTTATCACCGTGTTGTGTTCCACTGTGTGACTACACCGCAGTCCAGTCTACTGTTGGCGGACAGTGGGTTGTTTCACGGTTTTGGTTGTTGTGAATAAAGTCATCATGGACGTTCTTGTGTGTGTCTTTTATCTTTTTCTTTTCACCAGATGGGGTCCTGCTTCGTTGCCCAGGCTAGAGTGCAGTGGTGCTATCACAGCTCACTGCAGCCTTGAACTCCTGGGCTCAAGTGATCCTCTCTTCTCAGCCTCCCGAGTAGCTGGGATCACGGGTGTGAGCCACTGCACCTGGCTCTTGTTTGTGTCTTTTGGAGGGTGCCAGCTCTCGTTTCTGTTGAGATTATACCGGGGGCATCATCACTGGACACAGCATTCATGTGTGTTGAGCTTTCCCATATTTCCAGTTTCCAAAGCATTTCACTCCCGTCCTCCATATTTCTGGCCCATCTCTCTTTTTTTTTTTGAGACGGAGTCTTGCTCTGTTCCCCAGGCTGCAGTGCAGTGGTGGAATCTCCGCTCACTGCAACCTCCACCTTCCAGGTTCAAGCGATTCTCCTGCCTCAGCCTCCTGAGTACCTAGGACTACAGGTGTGTGCCACTATACCCGTTTTTCTTTTTTCTTTTGTGTTTTTAGTAGAGATGGGGTTTTGCCTTGGTAGCCAGGCTGGTCTTGAACTCCTGACCTCAAGTGATCTGCCTGCCTTGGCCTTCCAAAGTGCTGGGATTATAGGCATGAGCCACCATGCCTGGCCCCATCTCTCTCCTTGATTTTGAGTACACCTGGAGTGGTCAGTCTTTCTGCTATGAGCTATTTGGGCATGTGTGTAGTAATATCTCATTGTGATTTCATTTGCATTTCTGGACAATTGTTCATTTTAACGCCTTGGTGATCTCACACTCATAGCAGCCATCTCATTGGGACTTGTTCTTGTCCTTCCATGATGCTTTGCTTTTTTTTTTGAGATGGAGTCTCGCTCTGTCGCCCAGGCTAGAGTTCTGTGGCACAATCTTGGCTCACTGCAACCTCTGCTTCCCAGGTTCAAGCAATTCTCCTGACTCAGCCTCCCTAGTAGCTGGGATTACAGGCACCCACCACCACACCCAGCTAATTTTTGTATTTTTAGTAGAGACAGGGTTTCATTGTGTTGGTCAGCTGGTCTCGAACTCCTGACCTCATGATCCGCCCGCCTTGGCCATGATGCTCTTGGGAGCCGTCCACATGGTGCATTTCCTGGTTTTCTCCTTTGGAAGGTGGCGAGGTCTTCCCACTTGATGAGCATGTCTCCTGTGACTTCACCTCTGCCTCATATTTCCAGTCTATCTCTCACCTTGACTCTGAGTCCTTTCTGTAAGTGGGGACTCTATGATATCCACACACTTGGATCCTGGTAAATAAACAGCTGGTAAATGGACTAATGGAAGCAAAAGAGAAGAAAAACGAAAAACTCCTCCTCCCCCAGACCCCACTTTGGTTAATTGGGGGGTTCCATTGAGGTGACTTCTGGTCAACTGGAGTTTTCTTGTGAAACCTGTAAAAGCATGGGCAATCAACCATAAGGTAGCAACCCGCACTAAGCCCAGCACTTTCTGGAGAGTAATCACACTGTGATGTTACACGAATGTTGGGAGGATCTAGCTGGCCAGTGGGATCGGCTATCCCTCTGGCCTCGGATATTTTCCTGAGGGATACAGCAGAAAATAAGGCGGCCCCAAGCCTCATCTTCATGGCAGGTCCATTATTGGGGTGGAGGATACAGATGGTCCAATGATGAGTGCTAGGGAGGAAAATAAAGATGGGGAGGGAGGACCAGGCGCCATGGCTCACGCCTGTAATCCCTGCACTTTGGGAGGCCAAGGCGGGTGGATCACCTGAGGTCAGGAGTTCAAGACCAGCCCGGCCAACATAGTGAAACCTCGTCTCTACTAAAAATACAAAAATTAGCTGGGCGTGGTGGTGGGCACCTATAATCTCAGCTACTTGGGAGACTGAGGCAGGAGAATCAATTGAATCCGGGAGGCGGAGGTTGTGGTGAGCCGAGATCGTGACACTGTACTCCAGCCTGAGTGACAAAGTGAGACTCTACCTCAAAAAAAAAAAAAAAAAGAAAAAAAAGTGGGGTCGGGGAGGGGAGAGAAAGAGGGTGTGTGTGTGTGTGTGTGTGTGCAGAGAGAGAGAGTCAGAGAGAGAGTGCGTGAGTGTGAGAAAGAGAAGGATGTTTCATTTAACCACAGAGATCAAGGAAGGCCTGGCTGAGGGAAGGTGCTCTTGGGCAGGGGGAGCCATGAGGTCTCTGGGGAAAGAGGGAATGACATGGCGAGTTCACAGGCCCTGAGATGGGACTGTGCCGTCTATGTTCAAGGGATCTCAAGGAGGCCAGTAGGGGAGGGGCTGTTGTGAGTGATGGCAGGAGAAGTAGGAAGGGAGCTGGGAGTGGTGTATGTATGTAGCAGGGGTGGGTGGGGTTCTGGGCAGGGCAGGAATATGACCTGACTTCTTCCTCCTAGGGTTACTGGAAATTATGCAGGCTGTGGTCTGGTACACAGTAGGCACTCAATAAACAGCAGAGACTACGTGTGGGTTTTGGATGAGTGACCCGCTAAGCTTTTTTTTTTTTTTTTTTTTTTTTTTTTTGAGACAGGGTCTTGCTCTCTTGCTTAGGCTGGAGTGCAGAGGCACAGTCACAGTGCATTGAAGCCTCTACCTCCTGGGCTCAAATGATCCTCCTGCCTCAGCCTCCGAAAGTGCTGGGATTACAGGTATGAGCCACCTCACCTGGCTAGAGTGACCTGCTAAGTTTTAATGGGGTTCCTGGTAGGTTGGGTGATACCTGAGGGGATCTGTTTACCTGAAACTCCCCCAGTGAAGGGCTCAGTGACCCCAAATGAGCTGGAGTTGGGGAGGTGGAGGCCCCCTGCAGTGGGGCAAGGTGGGCAGGTGAGTGGGAGGAGGAACTGGTTGGGGACAGGGACACAGTGTCCCAACTGGGAGGGCAGGTCTTTCTGGGCTCCCCCAAAGCTCCCCTCAATCCCTGTGTGTGGTGCACAGGCAGGACCCCCATTTGGGCTCTGTTTGTGAGTGATTACAATCTGTGGTCAGTCTCTTCCGTAGGTGCTGAGTTCCCGGGATGGGAACCCATCTGTTGTATAGATGGTTGTGTCCTCAGCACTTAGAATGGCACTTGGCACACAGCAGGTGCTCAGTGACTACTGGGTGGAGGGTGAAGGGTGTATGATTGTGTCTTCAAGCAGAGAGATGGGTAGAAAACGGATGGATGGTTGGATGGCTGGGTGATGCTAAGAGCACTCCCAGGTGGAGGAGAGATGGATGGGTGGGTGGATAATTGGGTGGGTGGATGGATGAATAGACGAGTAGCTGACAGAAGCCTGGACCAGGGTGGGTAGAATTCAGTAGAAAACTTCTGGCCCAAGAGTTAGAAGACAGGGGTTCGAGTCCAGTTTTGCTACCTCATAATTAACAAGTCCTGTGGGAACGGGCTTGTTCTACTGTCTTTATCTGCTTCCCCATTACTGGTTTTTGAACTTCATTGTTGCTTTTATTGTATTGGATAGATCTCCTTTTATTCCACCCTCGGATGTTTCTGAAGCCAAACAGAGTGCAAGGGAGCTGCAGAGGAGATGGGGGCCAGGGTCCAGCCCTGGGCAGCCCCTAGGAGCCCCGCCTGCCGGAGGCACAGCTTGAAAACCTAACCTGACTGTTTACTGTCTTTCCACAGCTCCCTCCTCTGAGTCTTTCCTCTCCAGGGTTCCCCCAGTGAAGCTTCTGCTTCCAGTGGTTTGGAGCAGGCCCAGAAATCCGCAGTGTTAACAAGCCCGCCGCATCACTCTGAGCTTATTTCTGGTTAAGATTTGCCGACACCTTGTACAACTGCTGGACCCTACAGTTCAGCCGCACCATGTGTGTGTGCGTGTGTGTGTGTGTGAGCACGTTTGCACATGTGTAGGGGACATGGGGCGCGTGGATGGATGAAAGGACATTTTCTGTGTTTAATGTGACATTTTATGTATTAAAACAAGACTGGACCAACCGCAGTGTTCATGAGCGGGGCTGGTTAGTGCAATGAGGCCAGCGCGCTCCACTCCCTGGAAAATCCCGAGGGCATTAAAAATAAGGGAAAAGGTTCTGATAAGACAAGACAAGACGTTGTTACATGAAAGAGCAGGTGCACAGGGCACCCATTGTTTCGCCACTGTGTTAAAACATACATGCAAGAAGAGAAATGTGGGTATGCATGGACAATTCTGTAAGGACACACAAGAAACCGAGCCCAGGGTGGTCCCTGGGGAAGGAAATTGGCAGCGGGAGGGAGAAGGATGGCATTCTCTGAATCCCTGCCGGAGTCCTAGGTTCACATTCTGCCTGTGATCAGCTGTGTGGCCCCAAGCTAGTGGCGGGCCCTCTCTGAGCCTGGTTTCCCCGTGTGTGAGCGGAGCTGCATTTCCAGCTCGGGGCTGGGCCGGCGTGGAGGGCCAGGCACTCTGCTGCTGTTTTGGCTTCTGTTTCCCAGGAGGCTTCTGGTCAGGCCTCACCTTCGAGCAGCCCCACTTGGCCCAGGGGTGAGTCCCCAGGGAGGGGGTGGCCCAGTCCAGGGTGGGGCTGAGCTGGAAAAACCAGCAGGTTGGGAGCAGTCTGAGCAGGCAGTATCCTCACTCCCCAGCCTGGAGGCTGCAGGGACACTCACTCCCACCCCACACCCCTGGGAGGCTGGGACCAGAAAGAGAGAGAGAGAGAGAGAGATGGAAAGAGACAGGTAATGAGAAAGATATAGAGAAAGGGAGAGATAAGAAAGGAA
Source organism: Cacajao melanocephalus (assembly GCA_963573385.1). Lineage (NCBI taxonomy): Eukaryota > Metazoa > Chordata > Mammalia > Primates > Pitheciidae > Cacajao > Cacajao melanocephalus. The sequence continues at coordinate 18,966 of CAUYLG010041627.1, forward strand.
AGAGACAGAGGGAGACGTACAGAGACAGATCCAGGCTGAGAGACAAAGATCCAGAGTCAGGAGGAAGGTGGGGTGGAGCTGGGGTGGAGGTGGGGGTGAGGTTGCCTCTGGCCAGGTGCCTGGGGCTGGCCGAGGTATAGGGGGCCTAGTGAGGTGGGTGGGGGTGTCTGTGCACCCACTGGCCATGGGACAGGGGTGCACGGTGCTGGAGAACCCCCGTCAGGCCTCTCCCAGACTTCTGAGCTCCAGCTGCAGGTCTGAGTGCTCCTAGGAACTGGCCAGGGACTCTTACTTCTTGCCCCTCCATGTCTCCCTGGGGATGTGAACCTGGCGGCTGCCTCTCCAGGGGGCCTCCCAGAGCAGAGCTGGGAGAGCCTACAGTGCAATCGAGCTAATTGGCTTTAGGCACTGAGATAATCGCAGCTTGGAATGTTCCCTAGGAGGTCCTGGTGGGGGCAGGCTGCCAGGGGACCATGAGGGGGCCTGGGATTGGCCCAGTAGATCTGCTGGCTCCTGGAACCCTGAGGATGGGAGTGGAGAGACTCGGGAGGCCTGGCTTCTTGGGTCTTAGGGCTTCAGTCTCTCAGGCCTCTCCAGGACATCCTGTGTAGCAGCCAAAGTGACCCACTGGACTCCATTCTGGACATGTCCACCCTAGCCCCTGCCCCGGCCTTCAGTGGCTCCCTATGGCCCCTAAACTAAAATCCAAGCACCTTACCTCAGCCTAGGGGAGCCTGGTGACTTACTCTTGCTCCTGCCTTGTCACTCTGACTTATTTCTCTTTCTGGAACATTCCACACTTGGCCCACCTCAGGACCTTTGCATATGCTGTGCCCCCTAGCATGCCCCCCTCCTCCAAGAGCTCTTAGGTCTCAGCTCTAGGTCACCTCACTGGGGAGGCCCCTGATTCCTGGCTCGCCTGGCCTCCCCAGATGCACCACGCAGCCCCCACCCTCTGCTTCCCAGGGCCTAGCAAGAGTGGCATTCCTCATTCAATGTCTGCGTCCTCCATGCATGGGGTGGCAGCTCTGTGAGGGCAGACTCCGGGTCTGCTTAGTTACCGCGGTGTCCCCTAGGACCTGACACACAGCAGACATTCCACCAGTGAGCCACTGACCACCAAGGAAGTGGACTGGACACTTCTTGCAGTGTGGACTCCTCCTACGTTATGAAGGGAACTGACTGAGCCCTGGGCTTTCCTCCGCCCCTCCCACAGCCCCAGCTGCAGGCCCATAAGCTCCTGTGTCCTCAGACTCCACTGGGGGGCCCTGGCTGTGATGTCGAAAGGATCACTGGCCAGAATCTGGTTGAGATTATCTCCTGGCTGGGTATGGCCCACATCTCCACGCAGGGCTGGGACCACAGGCCGCCGTATCAGGGTCCCCAGGTGTCCCACTGTGCCTGTCTTCAGCTGCAGATAACGGTATTGGCCCGAGGTGGCTTTGTCTCAGCTGCAAGTGCCCGCGCTAGGGACATGCTAGGTGGCCTCGGGCAAGTGTTCACCACTCTCTGGGTCTCCCAGTCACAGAGGGTGGGGTTCCTACCCCACATGGGAGAGCAAAAACTGGGTGGAAATGGGGTCTTTGGCTGGGAGATGTTGAAGGAAAAATAACATTGCTTTTCCAGGAGGGTGAAGTGAGAATGTGGTTGGTGACACATGAGGGGATTCCCATGTGTCCCCAGCTGGGTGGGCAGAGAGGGTCCAGGGTGACTGACCTGCCCCAAGGTCCCTGAATGCCTGAGGTTTACCAGTGTCCTGGGGACCACTGAAGCAGGCATGGAAGTGTCCTTGTAGCATGGTGGAAAGTGTTGGCAAGTGAGGCCTTGAGCCATTTCTAGGGCACTGATCCCATGGCGCGTCAGTTTCCTCACCATGAAGCAGGCACAATAAGAGTTTCTACTTCACAGGGATACTGTCCTGAGTTCACAGAAGGTGACTGATCACTGCCAGTATGATCACCTCCTGAAGTCTCGCCTCACCCTGTCTCCACCTCTCTGTGCCTCCTGCCCCACCTGGCCTGGGTAATTAACCCAGGGAGTGCGGCAGCCTCCGATGGGTCTCCTGCTCCCCGTCTCAGCCCTACATCTATTCTCCATGTGCTGCCAGACAGAGCCTAAAAAACGGGCTGCCTACGTGCAGTGGCTCATGCCTGTAATCCCAGCATTTTGGGAGGCTGAGGCAGGCAGGTCACCTGAGGCCAGGAGTTCGAGACCAACCTGGCCAAGATGGTGAAACCCCATTTCTCCTAAAAATACAAATATTAGCTGGGTGTGATGGTACATGCCTGTAATCTCAGCTACTTGGGAGGCTGAGGCAGGAGAATCGCTCGAACCCAGGAGGCGGTGGTTGCAGTGAACTGAGATCACCACACTGCACTCCAGCCTGGGCAACAAAGCGATATCTTATCTAAACAAACAAACAAAAAATGAGCTGGGTCACACTCCTCCCCTGCTCCACAGCCTCCAGGGCTCCCACTACCTTCAGAATAAAGATTGGCCTGCTTATCCTGACCCTCAGGTGTGTGCAGTGGCGGCCCCCTCCCCTGATCTCTGGCCACTCTCATTGTCACTCGCTCTGCTAGAGCCACTTTGGTTTTCTTTCCGTCGCACCCACCTCCCTCCTGTCACGGGGCCTTGGCACACTCTGCTTCCTCTACCAGAATGCTTTCTTTTCTCCTCTTCACCTAGTTAATGTCCAGATCTCAGATCAGGGGCATTCTGGTAGCAGGTGCTGTGGGGACCCCCGGAGCTTCTTTGGTGGGCCCTACACCCACCTCCCTGCTGCCACACAGTGCTGACTGCTGTGGGCTCCCAGCTGGAGCCCTTTAAACCTGGAGTCCTGCCTCACTGAGCAGGCGCTGCCTCCCATCCCCCAAACAGAAGTGGACACAGCCAGTGACCAATGAGACCAGGGGACAAAAGGCTCAGGCTTCTTACTTCGAGGTGGGACCAACGTGTGGTGTAATTCACGTTGCAGAGCTCCCCGGGGGGCCGGGCCAAGCGAGACTCAGTGGAGGCCGTATCCCGGCTGAGCCCTGCCCGCCCCGTCTTGCTTCTCGCTCGCCTTCTCCCAGAAGCAGGTCCTCAGGGAATCACGTGCATTCCAGTCCCCAAGTCAGGCTCCGCTTCTGGGCAACCTGACCTAAGACGCCTTCCCTGTCCTCCCCATCCCCCTTTCTGGTCCCTTCCGCATGGATCTCTCCTTGAAGCCCTTACAGTGGCCATGTTTTTACACTTGCTTGGATGATTATTTGATTGAAGTCTGTCCCCCCCCAAGAGTGTAAGGCAGGGATCATGTTCCTTCTATGTTCCCAGTGCCCATTGTGGGCGTGGCACATAGTAGGTGCTCAATACATATTTGTTGAATGACTGAATGAATCATAGCAGGGTGAGTCAGAGTTGGGGACTGGGCACTATCAAGGCTCTTCCCATCTCATGGTTCTGCCATCTCCAGCCAGCTCAGCTCCTCATGATGCTATGATGGCTGCCAAAGCTCCTGCCATCTCTTCCTCATACAGCCAAGCAGGAAAGGCCCTCACATGTCCTGTTAAGAATGAAGAAACCATTCCCAGAAGCCCCTTGGCCGACTTCCCCATCTCACTGGCTACAGATGCGTTTCATTTCCAGCCTCAGCCAATTGCTGCAAGGCGGGTAGGGGGCCTAATTAGCATTTGCATCCCCGAGTGCTGTGGGTGGAGTCTGCCCTCACCCACTGAGGGGGGATCTGACTGCCCACGAGCTGTAGACCCCTGAACTGGGGTCATTTTGTGTATTCCTGGGGCTGTGGATCCCCCACCTGTCCTTCCTCCCTGGGGAGCCCTTGGGTGGTGAAGGTGAGAAGGGAGTGGTGTCAGGTGAGAGCATGGACCTTGTGGCCTCCTGTGGCCTCCTGTGGCCCAGAAACAGCCTCATGTGGTGGGAGGGAATTGTCACCCCCAGTGGAAGGGGAGGCATGTGCCCAGGGTCACGGCAGGAGGGTGGGGGAGGGATCTGGGCCATGGAGTGTGTGTTTCTAAAGCCTGTGCCCTGTCTGTGCCCCACAGGGCTGGCGTGGGGCCAGGAGGGGTGAGGGTGGGGTGTGGGGGTATCTCCGGGGGTGGTGCTGGCCACCAGCTCTGTGTGCCAGTAACAAGCGTTCTGATCATAAGAATAGCTGCTGGGTTTTCAATGCTCCCCAGGTGCCAGGCACCAACCCACAAGGGAGGTGCTACTTTATTTCTATGTAGCTCGGACTTGCCATTTTACAGACGAGGAAACTTCATCTCAGTATGGCTCTGACTTCCTAACAACATGGTGTAGGCTCTGAGGTTGGAAAGGTCTGGGTCCGAGTCCCCACTCTGTCCCTGACAGGCTGGGGGACCTGAGCAGTCACTACCTCCTCCTACCAGTTTCCTCATTTGTAAAATGGGGAATGACTTTAAGGGTGATGGGGGATTGGATGAGACGCTGCCCAGATGGTTCTTAGCACAGGGCTGGGTAGGCAGGAAGCACTGGCTGGATGTTAATTGGGCCATTGGATACCAGCTTTTAAAGAATTTAAAATAATTCCTTTAATGGCTCCCTTTTTGTTTTTCAAGGGAAACAGCTGAGGTCCATGGAGGGGAAGGGACTTGCCCAGGGTGCTCGGCCAAGTGGAGGGGCTGGGATTCGAACTCATGGTGCTCAGCTCTGGATGGCCTGTTTGTGGCTCAATCCTCGTGGGTTGAGAGGGATATCATGGCCTGGCCTGTTATCCCTCTGGACTGGCATCAGCCACAATCACCAGTTGGGGCAATTGCAAAATCCCTCACCCTTTGCCTGTCGATAAAGGGTGCCCATTGCAAAACTCAGCAGAGAAATTATTAAGGGTTGTGTCATCCTGTGGCCAGGCCCTGGGTGCCCCTTTCCTGCCCGGAAGCCTGGGTAGGGCAGACGGCTCACTCTCACCCTCCACGGCTCTGACCCCAGAGAGATTGGGGTGGGGGTCAGCAGGGGGCTTGCAGGGAATTCGAAGACACAGGCCCCAGCCCTGGGCCTGTCATAGCGCCTGGTTCTTTGGAAATGGCAGCTCCATCCTTCCGGGTGCTCAGGCCCAAACCATGGGTCATCCCTTCATTTCCTCTCCTGCCCTGCATTCGATAACTGGCCAGGAAATCCTGTCAGCGCTACCTTTAAAATGCATGCAGAAGCTGAGCAGGTTTTCCCCTCTGCTTCCACAGCTAAATTCAAGGCCACCATCCTCTCCTGCAGGGACTACTGCAGTGGCCTCCTTGCTGGTCTCACTGCTGTCACCGTCACACCCCACTTTCCCCCTGCAGCCAAAGGGATGCTGTAAGATCCTGTCCCTCCTCTGTTTAGAATCTCCCACGGCTCCTGCTGCAGAGTAAAACCCAAGATCTTTTCCAGGACCACAGGGCCCCGCCTGATCTGGCCCCCACGGCCTTTCTGACCTCATCCTCCCTCCTCTCTCCCGTGCTCACCCGGCTCCAGCCACACCAGGCCCCACACCGGGCATGATCTAACCAGGGCATTTGTGCTTGCTGTTCCTGCTGCCTGGAATGCTCTTCCTCCAGCTCCTTCTCCCAGCTGGATTTGCTACTTTTTTCAGCTGTCACCTCCTCAGGGAAGCCTTCACTGGCTGACTGCTAACCTGTCACCTCCACCATCACTCCAACCCTTTTGTCTTTCTTCCCTACTTGCTGTCATATTATACATCTGTTTGTTTGTTCTTCAATGCCTTCTCTTTAGAATGTCACCTTCCGCAGTGCAGGGACTGCTGTCTGTGGCGATCGCAATGCTTTCTGAGTGCTCAGCACGGGGCCCTGCATGCAGTAGGTGCTCCACAAAGATGTGTTCCATCAGCCAGTGGGCGGGCAGGAGGGGTAGCTGGCAGCCCAGATCATGCCTCGGCAAACATCACGAGGGCCCTTTCTCTGATGGATGGCTTGAGGCTGGTGCCCAGAAGCCTTTCTGGAGACGGCTTCCCTGACCACCCTGCCCAACTCACACCCATGCCCTCTAGTCCCGGCGCCCCTCACTTCCCACAGTCTCGACTTGTTTTGTTTCTGTATTAATCACAGGCCCCTCCTCCCCACAGAATAGAGCTCTGTGAGAACAGAGTGTCCTCTGCCTGGCTCCGATGTCATCCCCCCGAGTGTCCGGTGTGGAGCCCGGCACCTGGTGGATGTGTTTCAAAGTAGGCTGATCGGGGTTTGCATCAGATGCACCACCTGCAGGGCTAGTCCTGGCTGGGAGGGCCTTAGGAGGAGATGCTGTGCTCAGACCTGCAAAGTCAGGGGGGAGATGGGGCCCGCTTGGGCCTTAATTATAACACATCCCATAATGATACGGTGTTATAATAGGCACACAAAGTGTACTAATCTGATATTACATCTGGGTTTTGTACAATAGATACAATCGGCTGGCCGCAGTTTGCTAATTCATTCTCGACCTATCTCCACGCTCCACCTAGATGACTATCAGCTTCCTTAATTAAGTGGAAGGCAAGCTCTGCGGGCGATGCTCGCAGCCCCAGCACCGGCGAGTCCGGCCCGGCCATCCCATAAGCTGGGATAATAGCTACTCCCACATGGGGTGAGGCTGGTTCTGCCTTCTTCATCCCAACCTCCTGTCCCCGGCTTGGGCGTGACAGGCCTGCTCCAAGGCCTGGGAAGCCACAAATGCCAGCCACCAAGGGCTCAAACCGGTGGCCTGTGGGCCGGGCCAGCCTGGAGATGTGTTGGGTTTGGCCTGAGTGGTGCTTCTGCTGAAAGTTAAAATGAGTTGCCAACTCTGAAAAATCAGAATGTTGTACACAAACATCCAGATTCCCGGCTTCTCTTGGGAAATGGGAAGATGCAGGGTCATAGTGGGTGCTGGGGCTGGGGAGTGGCTGGCTGTCCCCTCTAGACAGGACGTGATCACAGTTGCCTCCTGTCTGTTTCACTTTTATGCCCCTGCCTGACTCCTATAGGCCATTGAGTTTGTAATCCCTGTTCTGGGCTTTAAAAATCAGTTACCCCTTGGCAAGATGGGACATTGAGGCTCAGAAGTGGCAAGTGACAATGGTCATTGCAGAGCAAGCTGGAACTCAGGTCAAAATCATTCAACAGGTCTTTATTGAGCTCCCACTGTATACTAAGCACTGGAAACAGAAAGACCACAACAGACACAGTTCCTGGCTTCTGGGGGGTGACAGTCTGTAGCTCCACAGACATCCCGTCCACCCTTATTGCTGGAGGCACTAGGATCTGTTAGAGGCAGATCCTTTATGATCCCTCAAAGTAGCTGGAAGCAGATTCCTCATACTTACTGGGGCCCATCCAGGCCAAAGAACGGGCTCTGAAAGGCGCAAGGGGACTGGAAGCAGCCATCTTGGAAGGAAGCTCTTCGCAAGAGTTCCTACGAGAGGGGGATGCCCTTTAATTCCTTTAATGGCTCTCCCTTTTTTTTTTTTAAGGGAAAGAGCTGAGGTCCAGGGAGGGGAAGGGACTTGCCCAAGGTCCTTGTCCAAGTGGAGGGGCTGGCCACAATCATTCAACAGGTCTCTACTGAGCTCCCCAACCTGGGCTCCCAGAATAAAGGAAGGGTGAGTGAGGTGGGCTCAGAGGGGCAGCAGGTGGAGGTGGTAAGGGACGGGAAGGGAACAGAAAAGCCACAATGGTATCAGCAACACAAAGCATGAGGACTTTCCCATCCTGGTTGAACCAAAGGTGAATCAATTAGGTCTTTCTAAGACAAGAATTGGAGGGCAAGATGCTGAAATACCCAAGCGGCCCATCTGCTAGTCCAGAAGAAAGGGCTTTGCTCAGCCAGCCTGGGAGGGTTTGTCCTCTTGCTTTTCCACTCCACAGCACCACCTCTGGCCTGGAGGAGAAAGTGCAGCCTGGAACCTCTGTCCCCAATGCCTCAATGCTGGACCCAGCTTGGGCCATTGCAGATGGGCTGGCCTCCCAGGAGCCGCATCTGAAGAGCATCAGGCAGCCCTCATGCTCCGTGGCCAGCTCCCCACTGACGCGGGGTGGGGGATGAATAACAGTCCCAGCCATCATGTGCATTTGCTAAAAATAAACTGACATACTTTTGCATTGGGAAACAATGTGGATTCCAAACATTCTCAAAGGGCAGAGAGGGGAAAAAAAGGAAGAATGGAAATCAAGTTTTCGAGCTTAGCAATTAATTAGTGCCTGTAAACAAATGACTCATGATCTTTCCTGGCTATTTTTCTTTCCATTTTGCGTGGATTTTTGCAGAGACTCAGGGAAGAATGCCAAGTGAGCTAAGCTGATAGGCAAGACAGGACCCAGATGGGACCATCTTGAGGAGGCGTTGGCCAGTTGGAGAGCATGAGGAAGAGCATCAGATGGAAGGAACACCATGTGCGATGGCTCTGAGAACTAAAAGATCTTGGCACGTCCAAGGAACACTGAGGAAGCCCATGTGGCTGGAGTAGAATGGGTGAAGGGGTGAGGCCAGGTAGATTCATGGGACTTGGAACACACAGAGACCCTTAGTGGTGTATGAAGGCATTTAGATTTGATCTGGAAGACAGTGTGAGCCATGAGAGGGTTTTAAACCAGGAAAGAACATCATCTCATTTATATAATGGTGTCATTTAAAACATAGATAATCAGGCTTGGCACGGTGGCTCACACTTGTAATTCCAGCACTTTGGGAGGCTGAGGCGGTGGATCACCTGAGGTCAGGAGTTCAAGACCAGCCTGGCCAACATGGCGAAACCCTGTCTCTATAAAAAATACAAAAATTAGCCAGGCATGGGGGCACGTACCTGTAATCCCAGCTACTTGGGAGTTTGAGGCAGGAGAATTGCTTGAAGCCGGGAGGCAAGGTTGTGATGAGTGGAGATCGCTCCACTGCACTCTAGCCTGGGCAACAGCGCAAGACTCTGTCTCAAAAAAAAAAAAAAATCAGAAAAATATACTTTACATGTTCTCTGTTGTTTAGATGCTTCTGATACTTAGATTTCCCCAACAAATGATTATCTAGTGATTATATTTCTTAGGAGTTTACATATGTAATGTCTGTTTCCTCTCCCTAGAACATCAGCCCCACGATAACAGGGACCTTGTCAGTCTTGTTTACATCTGTGTCCTCAGTGCCTAGACCACTGCTTCGCACACAGCGAAGCACTTACAGGAGTAAGTGTTTTCAAGTGAATGAACACTCTGTGCAAGGTCAGAGGCCTCATTCCACCTTACAGGGCAGAGAGGTCTTCCAAGGCCAGTCTGGATGGTCCCCAGGAGAGGCAGGTTTTATTTAATTCAAAATAAGAAGTTGTTGGCTAGGCACAGTGGCTTACGCCTGTAATCCCAGCATTTTGGGAGGCTGAAATGGGTGGATCACGAGGTCAGAAGTTCGAGACCAGCCTGGCCAACATAGTAAAACCCTGTGTCTACTAAAAAATACAAAAATTAGCTGGGTGGTGCACACCTGTAGTCCCAGCTATTTGGGAGGTTGAGGCAGGAGAATTGCTTGAATCCGGGATGTGGAGGTTGTGGTGAGCTGAGACCATGCCATTGCACTCCAGCCTGGGTGACACAGTGAGACTCTGTCTCAAAAAAAAAAAAAGAAGTTTTATGGTTGGAACATGGATTCTGCAAGGAATTAAATTTCCTGGTAATGAAGGCATTCCAATAGGGCTCATGCTCCCAGTCCCATAATAGCCCCCTCTGATTTAAGACAGTCTCTGTACTGCTTATAGACTCCATTCAATGACCTATGAGGTTGGCATGTGGTTATGCCCATTGTGCAGACAGAGAAACTGAGGCCAGGGAGTGGTGACATGCTGAAGGTCACATGGTAACAAGTGAAAGAGCCTGGCTTGGAATCCAGGTCCAACTAGAAAGTCTGCGTTCTTAAGTCTTTCTCTGAGCCACTGACCTGGGTTCCAATGGCTGCTCCACCACTTAGATGCCATGTGACCTGGGGCAAGTCACTTTGCTTTTCTGAGCCTCAGTGTTTTGCTCCATTTCATGGGAATGCAGACCCTTGCCTCGCAGGGCTGCTGGGGGTGGCAGGGAGGTCTGAGCTGGCACACAGATGTTTGAATCACGTGCATCCCTCTTTTCCCTGCCGAGCTCCTTCCTGGGTCCTTCTGCTACTGACCCCCTTCCTGGGCTGCTGGCCCCACCTTAGGCCAGAAGCTCTTTGGAGTCTACCCTCCAGCTGCACCCCCTCCGCCCACTGGATGTTGAGTCATCCATGCCATGAGCTTCTTGCCCTCTGCCTGTGTTTTCTTCCTCCTTTTCTCGGTAAAACCACTGCCTTCTCTGATTGCTAAAGCTCCTCCTAGGGAGCAGGTGGGTGGCAGGGGAGACCACCTCATCCCACAGAGCCATCTCCACCGCTTCCCCATCCCTCCCACTCTCTCCACGCCAGGCTGAGGTCATTGGGCACGAGGCCTGGATGGCAGACACGGTCAAGGTTGGGGGTTTAATTAATCATCAGAGTGCAGGCAGGGCTCTGACTGGTCCAGGGTCCCCTGTCTGGGGATAGGCTGGTGGGCAGACCAGGGGAGGTCAAAGGAAATATTCTGGGAATGATGCTGCTTGCAGCCCATGGCAAACACAAACATGGAAAAGCCCAGCTGAGTGCTAAGGGGTTGTGCATTAATGGGGACAAGGGTGGCAGAGGCAGGAGTGGGTCTTGGGAGGCTTCGTGGAGGAGGTGTGTCTGGAGCCAGGTTTGTAAAGGGGAGATGAAGGAGCTCCCCTGGGCTTGAATCTTGGCTCTGCCCCTTTCCCTTTGTGTGAACTTGGTTAGGTTCATGTCCGTCTCTGAACCTCAGTTTTCTCGTTTTAACAATGGAGATGATTGGCTGGGTGCGGTGGCTCACACCTGTAATCCCAGCACTTTGGGAGGCCGAGGTGGGTAGATCACCTGAGGCCAGGAGTTCGAGACCAGCCTGGCCAACATGATGAAACCCTGTCTCTCCTAAATACAAAAATTAGCTGGATGTGGTGATGCACGCCTGTAGTCCCAGCTACTCGGGAGGCTGAGGCACAAGAATCGTTCTAACCCAGGAGGCAGAGAGTGCAGTGAGCCGAGATTACTCCATTGCACTCTAGCCTGGGTGACAGACTGAGTGAGACTCCGTCTCAAACAACAACAACAACAACAAAAAGTAAAGAAAAGAAAAGAAAAGGGAGATGATACCATGAACATCCCCTGCCAGGGTGTGCTGATGACTGAGTGAGATGACGCGGATGAAGTGTACAGAGCAGGGCGTGGCATATAGCTGGTGTACAATACATGCCAGCTGTTTTCATTCTTACTAGTGGCACAGTGGAAAGCACTGGAATTTTAGCTTCAGACAGACCTGGGTGCAAATTTCAGTTTCTGCGTCTCTCTGTTCTCCAGCAAGCTCCTCGCCTGTTTGAGCCTTGGTGTCCTCACCTGGACTTGGAGATGGTTTCACTTCATGAGGTTTGTGGTGAGGATGAGGCATGAAATTCCCACAGATATACAGCACAGGGCTGGGCACACAGGAGGCACTGGCTACGCAGTGGCTGGCATCCATGGGCCTGTGGCCCAGTGGTTAAGGAAAGGGTTTGCGGATCAGGCAGACCGGGGTCTGAGTCCTGGCTCTGCCCCCATGGGCTGCCGTGGGGATTATATAGAGCCCTAGATGTAAAGTGCCCAGTTTGCCTGTCACCTACCAGGTGTATGGGCAGTGGGAATAAGATCAGGATCGTTGTGACTCTGAAGACCAGTGTTAGTCTGCCCCAACATCCTGGGTGGGAAGGTGACTTTCTTCCATTGAAAGGTGGGGAAGGTTCTGGCCCTTTCACAGTAAGAAAACAGGCTCAGAGACGTGAGATCAGTAGCCTGAGATGGGCATCTGGGGCTGCTTGGCTCTAGAGCTTGTCTTTCTAAAAGGGGGGTCTCTGGGTTGGGGCTGTCCCAGGGGGCCCCCTTGAGTGTCACTGTGTATGCTGCTGGAACAGCCTTTTTTTAAAAGACGGCCTCACTGTCGCCCAGGCTGGAGCACAGTGGTGCAACCACAGCTCACTGCCTCCTCAATCTCCTGGGCTCAAGTGACCCTCCTATCTCAGCCTCCTGAGTAGCTGGGACTACAAGCCTGCATCATCTACCTGGCTCATTTTTAATTTAATTTTTTTGTAGAGACAGGGTCTTGCTATGCTGCCCAGGCTGGTCTCAATCAGTAATCCTCCTGCCTCGGCCTCCCCCAGTGCTGGGATTACAAGCGTGAGCCACCACACCCTGCCTGGAACAGCCTTTTAGTGGCTAATGAAAGCAGGTGACATACCGTGAAGACTGCAACCCTTAGCATGAGGTTCTGGGACCCAGCAGTGTTCAGGGCCCACTACCCCAGACTAGGGAGTGACTTTGTATGTATGGGAGGTGGCTTGGGGGTCTTGGGATTGGGGCAGACCCCAAGAGGCCTGGCCTGGGCCTTTTTGTCTCCATCCAACAAGCCCCATAGCACTCTGTCCAACTGTTTATTTCTTGTTACTATCAGGCGCTTTGAGGCATTTCTTCCAACTGTCCAGAATCTACAGCTCCTTCCTATGTGTGGAGAATTTTTTGCTCTACAAGGCAGATGTTCTATCTCCTACAAAGGAGGTCTGTGAATATGAGCCTCAGATCCTGCCCCGGCGGCCAGCGCATGGATGCTTGGCTTGGTCATCCAGGTTTGCTGTCCTGGGCCCCCGGGGAGTCCATTCAGGGTCCATCCAGAGGCCTTCATTTATGCAGGTCACATCCTCCCCTGCTCAGATTTCTCCCTTAGCTCCCCCTTGCCCTTAGGATAAGACCCGCACTCCTGCCCGTGTCCCACAAGGTTTGATGGGCAGGAATTGGGGTCTTACCCTGAAGGTACCTGCTTCAGAGCCTGTGCGTTTGTTGTTTCTTCTTTTACTAGATCTCATTTCACAGGTGAGGAAATGGGGCTGGACGAGGGGCGGAGGAAACAGGGCGTGGTGGAAGGAGAATTCCAGCTGAGGCTGAGCTGGGCTTAGCCTCCGCCTCGGCCTCGTAGTGATCACAATCCACGCCAGAGACTGCCTCCTCCAGAAGACAAAACAGATCCCCTTCGGAGATCTCACTTCTGCTCAGCCTGACTTAGGCATTCTCTTGGGCATTTGGGTGGGTGTGTGTAGAGGTGACATTGCCCCCACAGGGGTGGAAATTAATTCTTGTGGGGTAAAAAACATTATCTTAATGTTTTTACGTATAAAGCAAAGATAGGCTGGGCGCAGTGGCTCACGCCTGTAATCCCAGCACTTTGGGAGGCTGAGGTGGGTGGATCATTAGAGGTCAGGAGTTCAAGACCAGCCTGGCCAGTATGGTGAAACCCTGTCTCTACTAAAAATACAGAAGTTAGAGCTACTGCACTCCAGTCTGGGTGACAGAGTGAGACCCTGTCTCAAAAATAAATAGATAAAATAAAAATAAAGCAAAGAAATACATGCAAAACACAAACAGATATACAGTATATCTGTGACATTAACATTTCATAAGGGGGCAATTAGAAAGAAGAGGTTCTAAAAATACTCTGTAGGGGACAGTTTAAAAAATTGAGCCAGGTGCAGCGGGTCATGCCTGTAATCCCAGCACTTTCGGGAGGCAAAGGTGGGAGGATTGCTTGAGCCCAGGAGATTGAGACCAGCCTCAGCAACACGGGGAGACCCCACCTCTACAAAAAATTTAAAAAATTAGCCGGGCATCGTGGTGCATGCCTGTGGTCCCAGCTACTCAAAACTCAGGAGGCTGAGGTCGGATGATCGCTTGAGCCCAGGAAGTCGAGGCTGCAGTGAGCAGAGACCATGCCACTGCACTCCAGCCTGAGTGACAGAGCGAGACCCTAAAAAAATTAAAAAAAAAAAACACATAAATAAATAAAGAGAGAGAAACACTGGTTTAACTCAACGCAGTTCAGCTCAGTTTTAAACAACTTGATTTGAATCTACTCAATGCCTCAACTGAATTCAACTCACCAGAACTCCACTCCCTGTGAACAGAGTTCCACTCACTGTGTTTAGCTGAACTCGACTCAGTTTAACGCGTCTCCGCTCAACCCTCCCCAGCTCAGTTTGACACAACCCAGCTCATCAGCACAACTGACACCACCCGTCCCGAGGATGCAATCTGGCCTCCTCACTGTGCCCCAGGAGGCCCTGCGGGATCTGCCCCAGCCTCCCCTGCCTCACTGGCCTCACCTCCCGTGACTCTGCCTTCTCGTCCCTGCACACCCCTCCACTCAGCAGAGCGCAGTTCAGGTGAAAACTCACCTCAACCTGACTCACCTCAACCCAACTAACTCTGCTGAACTCACCGCACCTCCACTCAGCTCAGCTGGCCTCAGTTCACCTCCGCGCCACTCACGGCAATCCCACCCACCTCACTTCAGCTCACGTCAATCCTGCTCTGTGGAATGCTCAGCTCAGCCCCACCCAGCTCCTCAACACACCTCATCTCAACTTTTACAACAAGTTTTTATTTATTTATTATCTTTTTAGAGATAGGGTCTTGCTCTGTCACTCAGATTGGAGTGCAATGCTGAGACCATAGCTCATTGCAGCCTTGACTTCCTGGGCTCAAGCAATCCTCCTGCCTCAGCTTCCTAAGTAGCTGAGACCACAGGTGCATGCCACCATGCCTGGCTATTTTTTAAATTTTATTTTTTGTAGGGATAGGGTCTCACTATGTTGTCCAGGCTGGTCTCAAACTCTCGGCCTCAAGTGATTCTCCTGCCTTGGCCTCCTCCCACCGTGCTGGGATTATAGGCTTGAGCCACTGCACCTGGCTAAAGTCAGTTTATGTCAACGGGATTCACTCAACTCACCTCAACTGCCTCAACTCACTGTAGACACTCACTCTCATCGCCACCTGCCTTCCCCAGACACCCTCCAAGCCTTGGAGAAAGGGAGTTGGCCTTCTCATGTGTTCCCAGTCTAGCTGGGGACCCTGACATGTCCTTTTAGCAGGTGCTGTCATGGGGGAAGCACAGGGCACCGAATGAGCAGCCTGTGGCAGCCCCGGAAAGTCCCAGATGGTTCCCCGAAGAAAGAAGAGTCAGCGCAGGCAGAACAGTGGGAGGAAGGGTGTCCTGGGCAGAGGGAACAGCACGCGCAAAGTGGCCAAGGCAGGATGGATAGAACCCTCTGGGATCCAGAGGTTGCTCCAGCTGGAGGGAGGAGTCGGGGATGAAGATGGTGTAAGGGTGGCCAGGGGGACATGCCCAATCCCCCAGAAGGGACCTAGCCTGGATGGGGGGAGATACCGCAGTATTGAGCAGAGGAGAAGTGTCATTTTAAATACTTCTCTGGCTGCTGGGGGATGCACAGAGCTGAGAGGGGAGACTGGACTTGTTGGGTAGGGACAGAGCCTAGAAATCCAGTGATGGGGGTTGGTGGGGGGCAGACAGGTGGGGAGCTTAAGGAGAGAGTTTAGGAAATTAACCAGAAAAATGACCAGAAATTGAGCCCTTATTCTGGTCCAGGCCTTGTTTCCTTGCCTTACAGGTATTAACTAACTTAATCCTCACAACGATTCCGTGAGGTAGGTATTAATATCGACCCTATTTTGTAGATGAGGAAACTGAGGCCCAGAGAGGCCAAGATGTTTGCCTAAGGCACCCAGCTCCTAAGGAGCAGAGCCAGGACCTGAACACAGGCTTTGGTGCTCCAGAGGCCTCAGGGGTAGCCAGGCATCCTATACAAAATGTCCATGGGAGGTGCCTCCCGGAGGCCGACCCCTGCCTCCCGGCACACAGTAGGTGCTCAGGGCCTTCTTCCTCTGTGTTTGGGGATTTAAATCATCATCTCCACCTGATTTGGGAGTGCCCTTCCACTATTCAAAGGGAGAAATTGAGGCCAAAGGATGCACAGTGATGAGTCCAGGATTTGAGCTTCAGGTCAGAACATATTTTACAGACAGGCAGGTGGTATCATCAATGACTGACCTTGAGATTTTTGAGAAAGAGTGTTGCTTTATCACTCAGGCTGTAGTGTAATGGCTTGATCTCAGCTCACTGCAACTTCCGCCTCCCGGGTTCAAGTGATTCTCCTGCCTCAGCCTCCCAAGTAGCTGGGACTACAGGCATGCACTACCATGCCTGGCTAATTTTTGTATTTTTCGTAGAGGCGGGGGTTTCGCCATGATGGCCAGATAGGTCTCAAACTCCTGGCCTGAAGTGATCTGCCCACCTCGGCCTCCCAAAGTGCTGGACAGTGGGGTACAGCAGGGAACAAGGGTTGCAGGTGGGAGCCACCGTGCCCGGCCGCCACTGGGATTTTGATTTGGCGTGTGTGCATTGAAGGGCCCTGCACGCTGCTCTGGGGAAAGGATCCCACCCTCGTCCTTCCAGTGCTGAGAATTCTCCTGTGGCTGCCCTCTGTCCCTGCAATCTGGGCTCCTCACTCTGATCCAAGGGGCCTGGCTGGATCTGCCCCAGCCTCCCTTGCCTCCCCGGTCTCACCTCCCATGACTCTGCCTTCTTGCCCCTGTACCTGCCTCCTCCAGCACCAGTTTCCCACCCCAGGACCTTTGCAGGTGCTGTCCCCCTGCCTGGAACACTCTCTTCATGACAGCCCCATCTGCCCCTCGGGTCTTCAGCTCTAAGGTTGCCTCACTTCCTCAGCATGGCCTCCCCAAGCACCTGAGCTAGAGCGCCCCAGTTCTTAGGTATCACATCACCCCATTGTTTTGCTTTCGTTTTTTAATGTTCTGCTTCCTTGCTGGAACTTTCCTATTTCCTGCCTCCTGCAGGGGACAGAGCTACTCTAGGTAGGATCCCTGTAGGTCTTGTTTCCTGCTGTATCTCACAGTCCAGCACACAGTAGGTGCTTAATAAACATTCCTGGAATGAATGAATGAATGAATGAATGAGTGAAGGGATGGTTGGAAAGAGTTTAAGAACGTAGGTGCTGGGAGGAGAACAGGCAGGTCTGGGCTTAGGCTGGGGCTGAGGCCTCCTCTCCCGGGTCTCTCTGCCGGAGGAGGGGCCCCTGCCAGGGCAGGAGGGTGGGTGTGGGGGCAGCAGGCAGGGCTGGGCGAGGCTTCTCTGTTCCACTGTTTTCATCCTCTGGGTAATTATGGGCTCAGACACTCCTCGATGCCTTCCCAGAATAATAGCTGGGCCTGTTATCAGCGGCATCTCTGGGACCTTCTCACAAACAGTCATTAATCAAGTCTCGCTGCCACCCTGCCCTCCCTCTCGGTGGAAACCGAGGCACAGAGAGGTAAGGCCACTTTCCTAGTGCCACACAGCTGACGCAGGGAGTATAGGCTGTTTTGCCCTGAATGCTATGGTGCAGGGTGGGGGCCCCTTCTCCCCGTTCCACATGGGGGAAGTCTCGGAGCCTGCCATGCCTGGGGGGCCTTGCCCCCAATTTCAGGCCCCCAGTCCTCCTTGAGGCCTCAGAGGCCTCCCAAGGTGGCCTCTTAATAATTGCCAGTTAATTAAGGAGGTTAAGCCTCTCCCCGGGGCCCAGGCAGGCCTGCCCAGGAGAGAGGTGGTGGGGCCTGGACCGCGTCTCATATCGAGGCCCCTGCTCCCCAGCCGGGTCTGGCACGGGCATTGTGTTTCTGTGGTGCATATCGCCAGACCTGGGGGACTCTGGGGGAGGCGCGGGGCCTCCGATGGGGCCGTAGAGTTCCATTGCTGGGGCAGTGCCCCCTCCCCTTCTTCGGGGGTGTGTGGGAGGTGCTGGCATCGCTTAATGAGGCCTCCGCTGCTGCCAAGGAGAGCTGGAGGAGTTGAAACAGGTTCTGGGTGAGGTGAGTTTCGTGGGCTGGGCAGAATCCGTGGCTCTGTGCCATGTGGGCGCTCCCCAGGGCGGTGGGGGGCAGGTGTGGGACCCCCACCTGGCCCTTGTGTCCAGCCCTCTGCCGCGATGGGTGGGAGCAAAGGAAGCTTGGGAGCGGATTGTGGAGATGACAGAGGATGACAGACAGGAATGGAGGTTCACATCCCCCCCTCCTGGGGCCCCACCGCCAGCCTGTGGGGACCACACCAAGACCCACCATGCTGGCAGCATCTGGGGCTCCGGAGCCATTGCTAATCTGTGCCCTGACACACACTTGGGCCTCCGTCTTCTGACTTGAGAAATCGGGGTGGTTGGAAGGGACCATCTTGGGCTCGGGGCTTTAGTTTCACAATGACCCGTCCAGCAGAGCTGCCTGACTCGCTGTGCGGCCTTGAATAGGCCACTTTCTTCCTCTGGGAAGAGCTGTGGTGGTGGGGTAGATGCAGCGATCCTCGGTCTCTGCTGAGGCTGCCAGTGCTTCGTGAGGGGCACCTAGACTGCTTTCTCAGGATGCAAGGAAGTCATTCAGTGCATCTCTCCTGGGGAAGCTCCGAGGCTCTGGATTCAGGGCAGGGAGGCTTAGGAGGAAGCTCCCCAAGGCTGGGTTGTGGGTCCTGGGGTCTGGAGGGCAGCTCTTCTGTGTTGCTGAACCCTCGGGGCCACTGTGGGTTCAGGAGAGGCTGGATCAAGGCAGGACCCAGAGCCCGGGGGGCCCCCTTTTTTTCACTTGTCTTTCCCCCTTTTTTTTCAAGTGACTTTCATGGATACGTAATTTACATACAGCACAATTCATCCTTTTGTGATGTGCAGTTCTCTGAATCTTGAGAAACGTATACAGTTGTATAACCACCAGCATGATCAAGATGCAGAATATTTCCATCACGTCAGAAAGTTCCCTGGTGCCTCCTTTGTTATCAATCCCTTTCCTACTCCCAGCCCCTGGCAATCACCTATCTCCCCCAACTTTTTATTCTGAAAAATTTCAGACTTAGAGAAAAATGCAAAAACTTCACAATGAGCCCCCAAGTGTCCCCTTCCCCCAGAATCCCCTACTGCAAACACCTGGCCTCATGTGAATTTTTTTTTTTTTTTTTTTTTTTGAGACAGAGTTTCGCTCTTCTTGTCCAGGCTGGAGTGCAATGGCGCGATCTCGGCTCGCTGCAACCTCTGCCTCCCGGGTTCAAGAAATTCTCCTGCTTCAGCCTCCTGAGTAGCTAGGATAACAGGCTCCTGCCAGCACGCCCGGCTAATTTTTGTATTTTTAGCAGAGATGGCGTTTCACCATGTTGGCCAGGCTGGTCTTGAACTTCTGACCTCAGGTAATCCATCCACCTCGGCTGCCCAAAGTGCTGGGATCACAGGTGTGAGCCACAACACCCAGCCTCTCTGTGTGATTTTTGCTGAGCTGTTTGAGAATAAGTTGTAGGCACCCTTGCCCTTCACCCTAATTGCTTCAGCCTGCATCTCTGAAGGACAAGGGCGTTCTCAACACAACCATAGTGCCGTGCTCACATGTGAGAAATTTAGCATTGAGTCAGTTACATTAGCTAGTCTCCAGGCCATGTTCAAATGACTGGGACTGCTCCAGAGTGTCCTTTATAACTGTTTAAATCTGTTTTTCTTTTAAAAATTTTATTCTTTATTTTTTCTGGTACCAAGGGTTAGGCCCTGCATTTGGTGGCACCTCTCTTTGGTGTCCTTTTATCTGGAACATGAAACATCCTCCCTGCTCTTGCTTGACTCTTTAAAAACCACTCTCATGGTTTCCTACACCAGGAGCTGCGAGGGGAATTCCCCGGGGGATGTGAGTGTCAGGAAAGGGTGGCTGCTGACTTGGGGGACATGGGATGTTCTTAGGGTTTTTTTTTCTTAAAAGTCTTGTTTAAAAGTAAAGTGGCAGCAGAAGAGAAAGAGACTTGGATTATTGGCTCAACTTTTTTTTTTTTAGATGGCGTTTTGCTCTTGTTGCCCAGGCTGGAGTGCAGTAGTGCGATCTCGGCTCACCACAACCTCCGTCTCTCAGGTTCAAGCAATTCTCCTGCTTCAGCCTCCCAAGTAGCTAGGATTACAGGCATGCGCCACCACGCCTGGCTAATTTTGTATTTTTAGTAGACACGGGGTTTCTCCATGTTGGTCAGGCTGGTATCGAACTCCCGACCTCAGGTGATCCGCCTACCTCCGCCTCCCAAAGTACTGAGATTACAGGTGTGAGCCACTGTGCCCGGCCTGGCTCAACTTCTAATAATGCTGAAAAGTCAAAGCAAAAAGAGACATATGCAATTTGCAATAGAGAGGGATCTGATCTCTAACCCTGTAGTTGAGGTTCCAATCCCAGCTCTGCCTCTCCTTGGCTGTGAGCCCTTGTTCAGGAAACTTCACTCCTAGAGCCTCTGCTTCCTCATCTGTGGGGTGAGGATAACAGCAGTCTCTCCACCTTGCCCTGTTGTTGTGAGGAAATTAATCAATGCATACAGTGCGCGAATAGTAGCAACTTCATTTGCTAATTTGATGATAGTGTTTTTAGACATTGCTCTCTATACTTACAGATATACATGGGATATACTTGTGGAGATATCTCATGGATAGATGTGAATAATACATATATCTCATGGATATATAGGTAGGAAAATGCTTGTGATGAATTGAGAGAAAAGAAGGTGATCTATATAAATGAGGTCACCTTCTTTTCTCTCACTTCATCACAAGCATTTTCCTGCATCCACAGATGGAGCACTTGTGCATCGTGTAAAAATTGTAACTTTAACTCATTTTTGTCCATAGATAATACCATGTGGCACCACATAGCAAAGGTACAAGCATGCAGTGAAAAGCCAGCCTCCCTCCTGCGCTTCCTCACCCTCTCAGCTCCCCACTGTGATGGTCTTTTGTGTTGCTTTTCAGAAGGGCTCTGTGAACATGCGGGCAAAAGCATGTATTTTCTTATCTTATCTTTTTTTTTTTGAGACGGAGTCTCACTCTGTCACCCAGGTTGGAGTGCAATGGCGTGGTCTCAGCTCACTGCAACCTCTGCCTTCCAGGTTCAAGCGATTCTCCCGCCTCAGCCTCCGGAGGAGCTGGGATTACACGCGTGTGCCACTGCACCCGGCTAATTTTTGTATTTTTAGTAGATATGGGGTTTCACTACATTGGCCAGGCTGGTCTCGAACTCCTGACCTCATGATCTGCCCGTCTTGGCCTCCCAAGATGCTGGGATTACAGGCAAGAGCCACCGCGCCCGGCCATTTTCTTTGTTTCCTTACTGATATCAGAGGACTCTACACACTAATTCTGTGCCTTGTGATTTTCACCAACAGTAGGTCTTGATGATATCAGTGCATAGAGAGCATCCTCCTTTTTCAAGGCTTCGTGGCATTCCATGGTGGACATAGACCAGGATTTAAAGAACCATTTCTTAGTGATGGTGGCTTGCAGGCTTTTGCCATGACAAATTGCAACAGAGAGGCTGGTGGAAAGCTTTCTGTTTCCTTGTGCAAGTACATCCATAGGATATGTCCTAGAAGTGGAATTGCTGGGTCAAAATCTAATTTTGAATTTTGCCCTACCATCGTTTTTATTTTATTTATGATTATTATTTTTGAGACAGGGTGTCACTCTGTCGCCCAGGCTGGAATGCAGTGGCACAATCTTGGCTCACTGCAACCTCTACCTCCTGGGCTCAAGCCTCCTTCCCGCCTCAGCTTCCCGAGTTGCTGGACTACAGGTATGTGCCATCACGCCCAGCCAAGTTTTGTATTTTTTGTAAAGATGGGGTTTTGGCATGTTGCCCAGGCTGGTCTTGAACTCCTGAGCTCATGCAATCTGCCCACCTTGGCCTTCCGAAGTGCTGGGGTTACAGGTATGCGCCACTGCGCCTGGCCGCCACCATCACTTGTAATGGCTGCACAGACCCTAGTGTATTTAACAGTGCCCTATTGGTGGACATTTAGGTGGTTTCAACTTGCCCTTCTTCGTGTACACAATGCCACAATGAACATCTTTGTGCAGCTGCCTTTGTGTGCAGGACAGTCAGCTTATGGGGAATTCCCGGGATCAACAGGAAGCACCCAGAAGGGGAAACTGAACCGCAGGGGCCAGCATGGCCCCAAGGCCTGTAGATATGGATGGTGGCTTGACTGGCTGCAGGTTCCCTGGCCCTCCCTGTCCTTGGGGTGGCCAAAGGGTCCTAGAGCACTGGACTTCCCTATATCCTCACTGCTCAGGGTATGGCCTCGAAGCCACAGCATTGACCCCACTTGGGAGTCTGTTAGAAATGCAGGGTCTGGTCCCTCCCACCCCAAAGCCCTGTTAAATCAGGATCGACTTTTTCTTTTCCTTTCTTTACTTTTTTCTTTTCTCTTTTCTCCTTCCTTCCTTCTTTCCTTCCTTCCTTCCTTCCTTCCTTCCTTCCTTCCTTCCTTCCTTCCTTCCTTCCTTCCTTCCCTCCCTCCCTCCCTCCCTCCTTCCTTTGATGGAGTCTCACTCTTTTGCCCAGGCTGGAGTGCAGTGGTGTGATCTCTGCTCGCCACAACCTCCGCATCCTGGGTTCAAGCAGTTTTCCTGCTTCAGCCTTCCGAGTAACTGGGATACAACTGCACATCATCATGCCCGTCTAATTTTTGTATTTTTGGTAGAGACAGGGTTTTGCCATGTTGGCCAAGCTGGTCCTGATCTCAAGTGATCCACCTGCCTTGACCTCTCAAAGTGCTGGAATTACAGGCATGAGCCACCATGCCAGGCCTAGGATTGACATTTTTACAAGTCCCCAAGGGATTCACCAGCACCGCTGAAATTGAGAGGAGCTGTCCTAAAACAAACCTAGACACTCCAAGACTGGAGAGAATGGCTCAGCCTTGGGCCTGGGGCAGGCCTGAGGTCACACCTGGCTTCATGCCTGCTGGCTGTGTGATGAAACGCATGCTGGGCAACCTCTCTGTGCCTCGGTTTCCTCATCTTTAAAACAAGAACTAAGAGGATCCCTCCTCTCACAGGTGGTCGTGAAAATCAAGCGGGAACATTCACAGAAAGGCATTGAGCACAGTGCCTGCACTCAGCAAATGCTCAGTCAGCCCTGTGATTTTGCTGGTTATGGAGGCTGGCGTGATGGAAGGAGATGTGAGAGTCGGATCTGTCTGAGCTTTGGTTTCCGCTCTCTCCATCTCCGTCTGTCGCTGTCATTCTCCCCGTGTCTCTTCAGCGCCGTCCGTCTCTTCGCGTCCGCCTGTTACTCTCTGCTCAGCCACTGCGTCCTCCTCAGTCTTGGCCTCCTTCCTCGTGTCTCTGAGGTCTTTGCTTTCATCTCCACCTGGCCATTGGAACTCGGCAAGCATCTGTGAAAATGCTAAACGTCGGGGAAAAAAGGAGCTTACTACAGTGATGAAACTGCAAATTAAAAATGAACAATGCTAGAAAAGCAAAGTTATAATTTATAAAAACTCAAAAATAGTAACAAAAATTATGTTTTTGGTGGGTGGTGGCGCCTTTCCAGCCCATTTGGTGGGCAGTGGCTCAGGGCTGCAGGGCTGCGGGGCCCTGGTGGGGGTTTCTTCTCTTTCTTTTTTTTTTTTTTTTTTTTTTTTTTTGAGACAGTCTCATTTTGTCTCCCATGCTGGAGTGCAATAGTGTGATCTCAACTCACTTCAACCTCTGACTCCCAGGTTCAAGCGATTCTCCTGCTTCAGCCTCCTGAGTAGCTGGGACTACAGCCACGCACCACCACACTGGGCTAATTTTTATGTTTTTAGTAGAGACAGGGTTTCGCCATGTTGACCAGGCTGGTCTTGAACTCCAGACCTCAAGTGATCCACCTGCCTCAGCCTCCCAAAGTGCTGGGATTACAGGCACGAGCCACCAGGCCTGGCCTCTTTCCTGTGTCTTTGGACCCCATGCAGCCTTGGACCTGGACGGAGCTGAGTCATTCAGCGGAGATCTGGCCTCGGCTGTCACTGATTCCCTTCTCTGCACTTTCCTCACTCGGCACAGCCAGTGATTTGTGTTCTTCCGACTCATTTATTAAGCGCCTACTACACCAGGCCCTGGGACACACACTGAACAAGGTAGACACAATCCCTGCCTTTTGGTGCTTCTGTTCTAGGAGGGTGTGCATGTGACGGATGATATGGAAATGAGTGAATAAAACATGCAGAACAATTGTGGGTTGTGCTAAGTTGTTGTTGTGTGATAGAGAAAGACAGGCATGGGGCTGCTTTTTTTTTTTTTAATTTTGTATTTTTTTTAGTAGAAATGGGGTTTCTCCATGTTGGTCAGGCTGGTCTTGAACTCCCGAACTCAGGTGATCTGCCCTCCTCAGCCTCCCAAAGTGCTGGGATTACGGGTGTGAGGCCTGGGTGGGCCTCTTTACACTGGGGATGAGGGCGGGAATCTGGGAGGACTGCTCTGGCCTGAATGTAGAGACTAGAATGATGAGAAGGAGCTGGGCCTGGGAATAGCTGGGAGAAGGGCATTCCAGGCAGAGGGAACTGGGATTGCAAAGGCCCTGAGGCAGAGACAAACTTGGGGGTCAGTCATGATTGGGAGGTCTTGGAGAAGAAAAAGTTCTCAGGAGAAAGACAGCCTTTCTTTGCTGAGTGTCTCAAGCAAGTTACTTGCTCTCTCTAAGCCCGTAGTTTCCCCTGTGTAAAATGAGAATGTTAAAGACACAATCCCAAGTGAAGAGTGACTTTTAATTCCAGTGGTGGGCCAGAATTTCTATACTGGAGGGGCTTAGGGGATGGTTGGGCTATGGGGTGATTTGTCTTGAAATTGTGGGCTTAGCAGCACCACTCTTTCTACTTGGATTACTTGGGGGGCTTTGGGGAGGGATGATGGAGATTATTTGTGGTTGTAAGCATTGCCCCAATTTCCCCATGGCCGAGCCCCTGATTTCAGGAGTTAATGGCCTACAGCACTCGGCACGGTGCCTGGCACAGAACAAGTCAACAGGAATGGGGAGGGCATTCCAGGTGGGAGGAGAGACGTGGAGATGGGAATGTTTAAGGTGTGTTAGGGGAAGAGTGAGGAGACCAGCCTGGCGGGTGGGGAGGGGTGAGGGAGAGGCTGGAAAGACAGGTTGAGCCCAGGAGGAGACCTCCAATGGCATGCAGCAGGAAGGTGGCCTCAGCCGGGAGGCAGGCGCAGCCACTGTGAGTGAGGGAGCAGGAGAAGCCATGGGAATGGGTTTTGTTTCTGGTTTGATTCTCAATATTTTAAATATTTTACATATTCAAAAAAGTTTAAAGGATAAGAACAGAAGCCGCCATGCAGCTATCACTCAACTTCATGGAAACTTACGTTCTTCCATGTTCTGTTCTTTTCTTCCTTAAAAGGAAACACCCCAATATAGGGGATCCCCCCATATCCCTGCCCAATGGGATCTCTCTAAGAAGTCACTGCAACCTGCGAGCCAAGATTGCGCCACCACACTCCAGCCTGGGCAACAGAGCAAGGCTCCTTCTCAAAAAGAAAAAAAACAACATTGCAACCTGGATTGGATGCTCCTGATTCCCATGTGTCTTTATCCTTCTCTTGTTGGCTTGAGGGAGGTATACATTGGTTTGATGAAGGTATCCATCTGGTTTGATGGAGGTGTAAACTGCACACAGTAAAACACACAAATCTTTTTTTTTTTTGAGATGAAGTCTCACTCTGTCGCCCAGGCTGGAGTACAATGGCACGATCTCGGCTCACTGCAACCTCCAACTCCTGCATTCAAGCGATTCTCCTGCCTCAGCCTCCCGAGTAGCTGGGACTACGGGTGCATGCCACCACATCCAGCTAATTTTTTGTACTTTTAGTAGAGACGGCATTTCACTGTGTTAGACAGGATGGTCTCGATCTCCTGACCTTGAAACACACAAATCTTAATTGTAGTTTGATGGCCGTGGGATCATACCAGATCAAGATGTAGAATGTTCCTGGCCTCCAGGGGCTCCCCTCAAAGGTGACTACTGGTCTGATTCCTATCATCCTTGATTGGTTTTGCCTATTCTAGAACTTCATATAAGTGAGCCCATTCAGTCTGTGCTGTTTCAGGCACTTTCACTTAACCTCATCCAACAAGGTCTGTCCACGTTTTGTGTCTCTTTTCGCGGCTGTGGAGTATTCCATTGTTTAACTAGACCGCAGTTTGTTGAATCACCCTACTATCAATGGAGGTGGGGATTGTTTCCAGGTTCCACTATTTGGAATAGTGCTGCTGTGAACCTTCTCTTACATACCCCACGGTAGACATAAGCAGGCATTTCTCTTCGTCTATATCCAGGAGTGGAATTGCTGGATGACGAGATATGCATGTTTAGTTTTTGCAGCTATGGACAGTTTCCCAAAAGCGGTTGTACCTTATCTTTAGACTTTTTACACACACACACACACGCGGAATCCCTGAGGGATTCAGGGGCGCTGCTTTGGTTGTGGGTGAGACTATACAGATGGTGTCACTTGTACATTTGCTTCTGCAACCTGGTGTTTTTCTGCCTGATGTTCTGTTCTGGAGGTCTGTCCCCGTTGGCGGAGTGGCTCAGGTGCCTCTATTGGTTGTCCCGGTGGCCTCTGCCATGGGGACAGACCACAGTGATCCTCCTCAGCCTCCTGCTCACGGACATTTAACTTATTCCCGACTGAGACTCTCTTTCTGGCTCTTCATGAGTATCTGTTATGTGTCAGGTGAGGCCAGCCAGGACAGGCCAAGGGGTGGGGTGGACACTGGGTCTATCATGGTGGGAGATGGGGACGAGGGGCTGGTGGCACAGATGGATTCAAGGAACATTTAGGGGACTTGGTTGTGGTGGGGGAAGAAAGAACAAGACAGGGACCTTGGGGGCCAGGAGCCCAGGTTTAAATCCCTGCTCCCACCTCCTAGCTGTGTGACCTTGGGTATGTGGCTTTGCTGCGTGGAGCCTCAGTTTCCTCATCTGTAATCTGGGGACATTAACCCTGCCTGATAGGATGGTTGTGAGGTTGAGTGAGCACAGACATTCAGTGGACCTGGACAGGGTTCGAACCCCTTTATTAACTGATTGACCCTGGGTAAATTGCTTCACCTAAACCTCAGTTACCTCATCTGTAAAATGGGGATAATAATAGTACCTGCCTCCCAGCAATTTCCTAATGATGAACTGAGATTCTGGACATAAAGCACTTACCAGATGCTCAACACCTGGCGGCCTCTTGCTATTATCACTGTTGTGGTTGACTTCTCTGCCTTTCCCACCAGAAGGTGGGTGGCTGAACAGCAGGAATTGGTCTTTTGTGCCCACCTTCCTCCTCTGGCTCCCACACAGGACAGAGATGAGGGTCGCCTGCATCCCGGGTGTAGAGACGGAGCGAGCCCTGCCCAGCTGGGAACCTCAGTTCTCTCCTGTAACATGGGGCTCATGGCAGTGCCTCTCCGACCAGGCGGCTTCCCATGGGGCGCACGATCTTGCTGGGGAAAAGAGCCAGTCAGGAGGGACCTGTGAAGCGAAGACATTTTCCTAGCAATGTTGTGGCTGGTACCATCTGGGGGGTCCTCCCAGAGATGGGGGGTGTTGGGCTGAGCCCCTGAGGGAGGGAGACATGGTGGGGGTGGAAGAAGGGAGGAGAGGGATGACTGTTGATTTGCTGACCTCCCGAGGGCAGGTTTCAGCTGCAGGGATGCCTGAGCCCCTTGCTGCAGTGGGGACGCTCGGGCAGCAGTGAGAGGGAGGCTGGAGTCCCGGGTTCCCAACTTGCCGCCCGTGCCTTTGTGCCATGTGACCCTGGGTGCCTTTTGCTCCTTCCCTGTGCCTTGTCTTCATTCGCTGTGAGATCTCAGACTTGCTCTCTCTTCTGCTGGGTTTCCCGGCCCCCACAGACCCCCTGGCCTGGCCCCTCTGCCCTCATGGAGGCTGAGGCCAGGGCCCAGGGCCAGGGCTGCGCACCTTGACAACCCGCCTACGCCGGGCACAAAGGCCCATTGTTCAGGCCCACGTTGGCGGGGAAGCGGGCGGGGAGCAGCCGCCTTTCACCCAACCCGCTTGTGGTCGGCGGGGACTGAGGAGCGATTCACAGAGGCCCCCGCCCCCTGTCTGGGCACACAGCCAGGCTGCCTCCCGGGCAGGCACCCTTGCCAAGCTGGGCCTGTGCTACCCTAAGCTGGGCCTCAGTTTCCCTGGCTGAGAAAAGGGAAACAGCAGCTCTGATAGCGGGGCAGAGCTTGCTGCTTGGCCTCACTGCCTTGAGATCCACGGGGCTGTGGCTTCCTTGGGCACAGATCGGCTGCCCCTGCTATGCCGGAGAGACCACTGGACCTGAGGCTTTGGGGCCTGACAAGTCTGGGTTTGAATTCCTGCTGGATGATTTTAGGCGAGTGTTCAGCTCATGAGCCTTACTTCTCCTGTCTGTAAAATGGGGCTTGGAGTCTATGACCCTCAGAGGTAAAATGAGAGAAATGACACCTCAGGGAAGCATTCATTTAATCATTCATTCATTCATTCCAAAAGATGTACTGGGTGTCAACTCCGTACAGGGCCAGCTATGGAATGTTCAGGGTCCCGTGCAAAATTAAACGTGAGGGTCTGTGTTCAAAATTAAGAGTTTAAAGAGGTAACAGTGTTAATCCAAGCCTGGGCCCTGCGCAATGGCATGCGTTGCAGGTCTCTGAAGCCCACCCTGCCTGTGTGCCAGCTGTTATTCCAGGCACCAGGACCAGGCACTGGGAACGTAGTCATGAGACAGGAAAAAATTCTGCTCTCGTGGAGCTCATAACCTGGCAGGGGGACCTAGAGTCCGTGGACCTTCCCAAGGCCAGGTGCCCCAGAAGCCCTGCTCCTCCTGGGCCCACCGACTGGGCCAGCGGGGTGACTGGAGGCACCCAAGCTTCCTTCATGGCCCCGAGGTCAGTGACCCCTGCATCTGGCTGGGGAGCCACAGTAATAATGGCTTACATTTGCGTAAGACTCTGCCCGGGCTGATTCAGGCCTTTCTTGGATGAACTCAGCATCTTCATGGCAATCCCATGAGGAAGACGAGGCAGCATGGCTCACCCCTTGTACAGATGGAGAAACTGAGGCTCAGGTTCACTGGCCCATTCAGCCAGCAAATGGCAGAAGCAGGATTTGAACCCAGGCTGGCTGGTGCCAGAGTCTTCATCTCCCCATTCCGTCCTCTGCAAATGGGGACAGCAGTGAGGGAGGTGGTTTGTGCTGGCAACTGAGGCCCTGCTGGGGATTGAGGCTGAACGAGTGCGAGTGTGCTGGTGGCCCGCCAGCTGTCACCTGGGTTGGCCCTGCTGTGTGGCCCTGAGTCACAGCACTGTGTCCTGGGAAGCTGGCTGTGCTCCGGGCACCCGTGGGGCCTGAGTCACAGCAGAGCACACCCTACCTTCCTATTTACCTCCCACCTGGGCTCAGGGACAGGCAGGCCCTCTGAGCGGGTTCCTAGGCAGGAAGTCACATCTCTGCCCACAGTCAGGGGCAAGAGAAAGGCACCTGTGTGTGGCTCCAGAAGTACATTTCTGCTTCCTCTCACTGAGCCCAAACCCATCCTTCCAAGCTTCCCTTGGGGTGGATTAGCTGGCAGGTAAAGTACTGAGCTCCCCGTCACTGAGAGCATTCAAAGTAGGATAGCTGAGGAGTGTTCCTGAATCAGGTAGGGCCTGCTGCTGGAGTATGTGACTTCCAATGCCCTGAACATGTGCTCATGTGCTGATTTTTGAAAAGCTCCTGTGAGCAAATGCTACAAAATCCAAAAGTAGAAAGGAGTATGGAATGAAAGGCAAGTCTTCATTCTCCCCTTCCACCAGCCTCTGACTTCTCCTTAGAGGCAGCCACTGTTAACCCGCTCTTCTGGCCAGACCTAATTTACGTACATACAAACAAATATTGATATTGTCCTTGCCTCCTCCACCATTCCACACAAACGGTAGCCAATATGTTTCTTACATATTCTGCTCCTCATTTTTTTAAGTTATTTGACAACTTATCCTGGAGACTGTTCTAGATCAGCACACAGAGCGGCCTCGTTCTTCTTACCCAGCCACATGCTATTCTGCCCCTTCCCCTTTAAAATCTGTAATTCATTTGATTGAAGGAGTTTTCAACCTGAATTCTACTTATTGGGATCTGCACTGTCCTTTGCTCTCGTGGCGGCCTCAGAAAATTTTCAAAATTCGGCTGGAGACTATAAGCTCTTTTCTTCACATCTGTGGGGATTTTTGTGTTCTGTTTTTAGTTGAGTAAGGCGGGGAGCTTTTCATATGCCAACAGGCACTGGTAATCCACGGGTGAGACCCACAGGCATCAGCGCATCTGCCGATAATGTGGCCAGGCTGTGGAGGAGCATGCGGTGCCAGGAAGCCCGGGGGAAAGGGCTTCCTCAGTGTGTTTAAGTAAAGGGTTAGTGACGGCTCCTCAGAGGAGGGACTATTTGGGCAGGGCCTTCAGGGATGCATAGGAGTTCCTATGAGAAGTATGGATATGGGCTTGCCAGACAGAGGAAACTGCATGATGAGCGAAACTACTCGGTTACTGAACACCTCCTAAGTGCCGGGCACTGTACTTCCTACTTTACAAGTCATTGCTGCATTTCAACTCTTGACAATTGTAGGCTATTATCACCCCCATTTTCCAGATAGGTTAGTTGAGGTTCAGAAAAGCCCAGTAACTTGCTCACAGTAACAAAGCTACAAAGCCTGGATTTGAACCCAGGGAACTTGGGCTCTTGGCTATTCTACTATCCCACAAGGGTCAAAGGGATAGATGGTGAGGTCCCAAATGCTAGATCTTGACCTTTTGACCTTCCCGGCCCAGGTCCTGCCCCTGCTTAGAGGCCTTTAGTGGTTTCCCATTGTCCCAGGACTCACCGGCCTGAGCCACCCTCTCCCTCCAGCCAGGATGGGCTCTTGGGGCAGCATCAGCCTTTCTGGGTCTGGCTGGGTGTGCTGGGTGCTGCAGGATTCTAACTCTCTGGGAGGAGCCACTTGTGGCACTGATGGAGGCTGGGAGCAATTAGGGGGACATGTACCCTGGCCTGTCCCCACGGACCCGTTTTGGATGTGGTTGGAGATGGAACTGGCCCTCTAGGCTTTGTCCCCTGGAGGCCTAGGGACTCTGTCCTCAGGGCGGTGCTGGCTGGCACTTTGGCCCAGCCCCTGTGGCTTCCTGGTTGTGAGCAGCCTCTGGACCCAGAGAGCTGCTCCCCCGTGGACACTGTTGGGCACTGGACCTGGGGCTTTTTAAATCCCGTAGATTCTGCAAGGTGGGAATTCATCACTCCATTTGGCAGATGAAGGAAATGGAGATTCAGAAAGGTGGAACCACTTGTCCAAGGCCACAGAGTGAGGAAAGGGCAGAGCCAGGACAGGAATCCAGACCCTGAGTTTGACTCATAACCACTCTCCACTCCTGCCTCTGTGCAAGAGGATTTTCCAACCTGTCTGCTGCTTGACGGGGGCTTAATCCACCTCTCTCTCTCTCCTGGGCTTCAGGAAAGGGGCAGTGAGCCCATTGCCATGGGGGACGGCGGAGCTTGGATGCTGCACCCAGGACTGAAAGGGGGACCTGTGGGCGGCCTCTGCCTCTCCCCGCCCAGTGTCAAGACACGGGCCCAGATTCCCTCCTGGCTTCTCCCTGAAGGGAGAGAGAATAATAGTCGGTTCAAATGTCAGGCCTGCTCCGTGCTGGTGGGGAGACTGGTTAGGCAGGTCTGTGGGAGGGATGGAGGGAGGAAATTATTAATAATTGCAAAGCAACCAGCCATACTGCAGGCCTCGAGCTGTGTCTGCGTTTGTCTTTGGTGGTGGAGAGTTGGGGGTGCTGATCCTGGGGACCCGGCCCGGGGTGGGGGTAGCCTGGGGACCAGGTGCAGCTTCTCAGAGCCTGTGTGGGTGAGGGAGATGATGGGGGCACAGAGTCAGCCGTCCCCCTAGCTGGGACATATCCCGGCCTTCCCACCTTCCACTGACTCGGGGAAGGAGGGATCTGTCAACATCCAGGGAAGGGAGGGAAGAGCCTACTATGTACCTTCAGGAAGTGTCTCATTAGGTGATGGATTTAATCCTCACAACAACCAGATGAGGTTGCCTTGCTATTATTATCTCCAGTTGACAGTTGGGGAAACTGAGGCACAGAGGGGCTAAGTCCAGGATTTGAGCCCAGGAGGTCTGAGTGCAGCTGGACAGTCCTTTGCTAGTATCTCCCCTTTGCTGGGATGGGAGGATCCCCATCCCCTGGGAATGGCCCCACCCACTCTCAGAACATCACCTCGATCCCTGCTGCCATCCCTTGGAAGGCAGGAGTTGGTGTGAAGTTTCTCTGAGCCTCTGTTTTCTCATCTGTGGAATGGGAACCAGAGTTCTTCCCTCCAGGGTCAGAAGGCAGCTAGCTGGCAAAGGGAGCGGGTAAGGAGGTGAAGGGTCAGTTTGCTGCCTGCTGCCTCCCCCTCCCCTCCAGAACCAGCCCCCCGTGACTGTCCCTTCATCAAGACCCTTTCTCTCCTCCCTTCTCCAGCACCCACGGCGAGGTCTGACCAACAGCTGCAACCATAGTGTCGCTTTTCCGAGTTTTCCTTGAGCCCTCTATGTGCCTAACACAGAGCTGATCTCCTCCCGGGGGCTTTGGAAAATCTGCTCTGAAACGTCTTGTGAGTGATCAGTTTACACTTTAACAGGAAAATGAGTTGAATGGTGGAACTTGAGGCAGGGTTTTGGGGAATGGACAGTGGGAGCTCTGGGAGCCTGGAGCCAGCCTCTGGGCTTGGAGCGGGTATGGCCGAGGCATGCCCGGATCGCATGCCATCCAGCCCCAGGACCAGCCGCATCTGTGGGGTACCTCCAGGGCGTCCCCCTCCTTGGCCTGCCCTGATGGTCTGATAACACCTAGCCTCGGAGGAGGAGGCAGCCGTAATTACAGGCCTTAGTGGTGGCGGGCAGGCGAGTCATGAGGTGGGGGTGACTCAGACGATTGCTCCATGGGCAGGGTGGAGGCGGGGGCCACCCATCTGCCCCTCACCCAGCTGGCCTGAGATGGGCCTGGGCACCCAGAGAGCAGCCAGGCCAGGGTCCCACCCTTGGGCCTGTGACCCAGGCCCCTGTGCCACTTGGCATCTGTAAGGCTTGGCATTGCGTTGTACCTGGGACTGGCTGGGTTTTCCCCTTTCTTAGTCCCAGGCATTGGCTTCTGGGAAGTGGGAATCAGTGCTCAGAGGCACCAATGGGAGGATCATCAGGACTGACTGAGAGAGCCACAGGCTTGGGGCAGAGTACCGGGAACCCCAGACCAGGGAGAGATAGAACCTCAAACATGTGCAGACTCAGAAGCAGCAGATGGTGGTTTCTAGAACCAAATATTTTCAGGTTCAAGGATTCAGGGATTAGCAGATTTGTAGAGTCATCGATTTATAAGATCGCAGAACTGATTGCAATTGGTTCCAGAGAATTCATGTATCCATTGAGTCAGAGATTTTAAAAGATCACAGCAGTTGATGAGTTTGGGAGTGAATTACCTTGGTGTCTTCAACTTGCTCCCACATGGATCAGACAAAAAAGCGCCACCCCCAAAGCAGAAATATGCATCTTTCTCATTTTACTTAGCTGGAGGGAAAGCCTGCAGAGTGAAGAATTAACAACAAGGCAATCGTTGTGCAACGATTTGACTTTCTATGGGCTTAAAATTTGTCAAAATAAAAGGCCAGGAAAAAGTAATAAAGAAAATGAAATGTGGGTCAGGCATGGTGGCTCACATAATCCCAGCACTTTGGGAGGCTGAGGTGGGAGGATCGCTTGAGCCCAGGAGTTTGAGACCAGCCTGAGCAATATAGTGGGACCCTGTTTCTATGGGGAGAAAAAAGAAAAAGAAAAAGAAATGTGAATATCAACCAGGACATTAAAACTTATGCAACTTGGTAATCTATAATATTATGACTTTCTAAATCTATATATCTGTTATTCTCTTCATTCACTCATTGTATATTTTATTTACACACTTTTGCAGGGAACCTGCTTGGTCACAGGAGAAACTGCTCTAAGGCTTCACAAATATTAACTCGTTTAATTCTTATGACATTTCTAGGGGCATTATGAATAGTAACTCACTGAATTCTTACAACTTGAGGTAGGTGCCATTATGATGCACATTTTACAGATAAGGAAACTGAGGCACTGAGAGGTGGAGTAAGTTGCTCGAATGCTGCTCGCCGTGTTATTAAGTCTCTACTGTGTGCCAGGTGCTGTGCCAGACAGAGCAGTGAACAGGACAGACGCTGTCCACACCCTGAGGGAACTTGGCAGGAGAGACAGCTGATAAACAAGAATGACTGCAAGTTCAAAGCGGAAAATAAGCCTGCTGCTTTGATGGAAGGTGGGGGCACGGGGTCCCCGAGATTGAGTGAACAGGTGGGGCTCTTCTGAGAAGGTGGCCTTTGGGCTGAGACCTGAAGGGTGAGGAGGACCCTGGACTTGAGAGACATGACTGTCATTTGCCTGGGCTGTGCCCTCTGCCTTGACTGCCCTCCCCCTGCTGGCTTCTCTATGCCAACCTTGCCCTCGCTGGTCCAGCTCTGGCTGGGGGGCACCTCCTCTGGAGGTGGGAGGTGAACTGGGGGCTTCCCCAGCCCCAGAGGGAATCTGTCTTCCCCCTAGTTTTTTCTCTCCTCCTGGTTCCCAGAGCAAACCTTAAATAAGAGAAGCCTCCATGTGAATCAGCAGCACCTCCTGTGCCAGGCACTGTGCTGGGCTCTCACCCAACCCCAAGTGGGGAGCACAGTTTTCTCTTGGGGAGGAGATGGAGGCTCAGAGAGGTTAAGAGTCTTGCCCAAGGATGCACAGCTAACAAATGTTCAAAGGAAAATCTGCACTCAGGACTACAGGCTGCCTTTTGGTGACGGGTTTACCCTGGGTAAACTGGGGGCCTCTGGAGGGCAGGTGTGGTTACTGGAGTCAGCTCTGTCCCAGCATCGCCCAGCCCTGGGCCCGGCCTGCATGGAATGATTTTCCTTTCACTAGGCTGACAGCATGAGACATGAAGGACTAGGCCAGGGCCCTGGGGGCTAGCTTTACCCCAAGGGGAAGGCGGGCATGGGCCTGAGCCCCTGTGCTCCCAGACAGACCCTGTGTTGGCTCCCACCCTCTGTCTCCCTCCTTCCCTGGCCCAAGCTGGCATGGTGCCTTGCCTCGCTCCCTTAGGCTGCTCTGCTCAGAGCCGAGAGAAATGCAGGGGCGCAGACCCCTGTCCCCAATAGACAACCTCTGGGGCCACTGAGCAGATGGGGAAACTGAGTCTCGGCTGAATCAGGCCTGACTCAGTGGGGGCGGGGTCAGGGTCCAGGAGCCTTATGGGTTCCCAAGCACAGGCACAGAGGCAGGAGGCATGTGCACATAGACACGCTTGCTGTGCACACGGGGCTGATGTGGGCCGTTGAGGATGTGCCATTGATGCAGATGGCATTGGGAACACAGCGGCCCACACATGCCCATGTGTGCACATGTGCATAAACAGCCATGAGTGCCTTCCTGGTTTAAATCCCACTCTAATTCTTAGCCTTGCTGAGATATGGCACCTCCCTGGGCCTCAGTGTTCAGCTCTAGGAAATGGGGGCATAGATTGAAGCCTGGATAGGCTGGAGCCTGTGTTAGCTGTCCTGGACCCTCTTCTACCTGGGGCCTGGGGACCCGCCCTGGAGGTCTGAGGACAGGGTTCAGTGCACTGGTTTTCCCCGTGTCGCAGTGGACCCCCCGGCCCCACTGGGGTAAGTGGCCTGTGTCACTGACCCTTGGGCTGGCCTGGACTCTGCTCCCCAAGCTGGTTCCTGGCACTGACTGGCATAAGGCCAGGCTGCCCGGGTACTCAGCTCCCATGCTGGCCACAGGGGCTCCACCAGGCGGTGGGACAGAGAGGTGTCTAGAAAGTTCTGCCTTAGACAAGGGGTGCCTGTGTGCATGAGGGGCAGGTTCCGCTCAGCTCACCTCCCTGTGACTCTCTTACTGGGGAACTTAGTGGGATGGAAGGAGCCCAACACCAGCATCCCCAGGCTGGATTCAAGGACAGCTCCACACTCTGTGGCTCTGAGGCCTGGAAGCCTTGGTCTTCTTATATGCAAAATGAGGAGCATCAAACCCCTGCCCCAGGGACGAAACTACAGTATAGTGGCTGGCACACAGTAGGTGCTCAGCAAATGCTAGCTGTCTAGCTGCAGACTACAGTTGCAGTTTCTTTCATTCATCCACTCATTTTATTTATTTATTTATTTATTTGAGACAGGGTTTTGCTCCGTCACCCAGGCTGGAGTGTAGTGGCACCATCATGGCTCATTGCAGTCTTGACCTCCCAGGCTCAAGCAATCCTCCCACCTTAGCCTCCCAAGTAGCTGGGACTACAGGTGTGTGCCATTATACCTGGCTAATTTTTCACGTGCGAAATCCTGGGCTCAAGCGATCCACCCTCCTTGGCCTCCCAAAATGCTGGGATTACAGGCATGAGCTGCTGTGCTCAGCCCCGTCATTGATTTAACCTGTATTTATCGAGACCTTACTATGTGTCAGGCCCTGGGGGGAGTGTTGGGATCGCATCATAGAACAAAGCAGACAGAATCCCTGCCTTCCCAGAGCTGACAGTCTAGTGGGAGAGATGGGCCTTGTACGAGTAAACAGCGTCGTTTGAGATTGTGGTAAAGAAAATGGAGCAGAGAGCTGGGACGCGGGGTGACCAGGGACTTCTTTCAGCAGGACCGCCAGGGAGGGCCTCCAAGAAGCAGCCATGAGCTAAGAGAAGGGTGCTGGGGGTGGAGGAGTGGTAAAGGTAAGGCCTTGAGGTGGGAACTAGCTAGGTGGGTCAAAGGACAGTAGGGAGGCCACCGTGGCTGGGACAGGGAGAGTGAAAGGGAGAGGGTTGGAGAGAAGGGGAGGGAGTGGACCCTGCGGGGCTTTGAAGGCAGGAGCAAGGAATTTGAATTTCATTCCAAGGGTAATTATTATAAACAAAGACCAAAGTTATGAATGACTACAAGACACAAAATGCAAACTCACTGTGATTCACTTTCAGCCCAGAACTTGGGCACTTTAGATCAGGAAACTTACAGAAAAACACCTGCACGCACACCTCCTCTGTGGCTAGTTTTGTTTATTTTTTGTAGAGATGGGGTCTCACTGTGTTGCCCAGGCTGGTCTCGAACTCTTGGGCTCAAGTGATCTTCCACTTTAGCCTCAAGGGCTGGGATTACAGATGTAAACCGCTGTGCCAGGCTACGGCTTTTGTTTGAAAAAGAAATGCAAAGGTAACAGGTCTTTGCCATTTGCTGAATGTGAATTCAGAGCGTTATACACAAATGCGAGTTTGTTAGTTGCAAATGCAGCCACTGTCTCTGACTTCAGTGCTGGTTGTGAGAGCGAGGTGAGCTGGGGACGGGCACGCTGCCACCAGCCCTGATTTCAACAGCACAATGCCAACTGGGGAAGGCTCAGGAGATCAGCTGGTCCACTCCACTGACTCCCAGAAGAGGAAACTGAGGTCCAGATGAGGGGAAGTGAGTGGCCAAAGGTGACATTGTGAGTCAGAGGCAGATGTGAGGCTTGAACCCAGGTCCCCTGACTCCTAACCCAGACTTTCTGAGAAATGGGTGTCTTGCCATGTGCTTCCCCTTTGCCCTTTCCTCCCAGGCAGTGTCAGCTGTCCTTGGGGGTCAGGAAGGAGACATGGAGGCCTAGAGGTTTTGGGTGGATGCTACCATAGGGCCTCTCCTCTGAGGCACCACTGGCCTGTTAAACCAGACAGTACTTTGAGGTGGAGGCCGCCCTGTGCAAGGTCTTCAGGCCCTTTTTCAGACAGGATCGGGACTTGGAGACCAGGGCCCAGGAATGCTTCTCGAGGTGACAGAACTGGAAAAGATGGAGGGAAGAAAGAAATGTAACCCAGATTGGATAATGTTGCCTGATGGTTTAACCCCACAATGGCGATTGCTATGTGTTGATATAAACAACAGGCGTCTACAGGATGAATTAGCCAAACGACAACTCCGGCGTCAGGCGAACGGGTCCATTGGCTGAAGACATAATTCCACCACAGAATGGGCTTCACAAAGGGCCATGTCTCGTCAACTCCACGATGAAACCACCGTGGTCTGGAAACCTGAGATCAGGACTCATAGAATGACCGGCGGAATGACACAGACCAGATTTGGAAGATGTTCCAACCAGGTGTGAATAAGTCATTCCGTGAATTATGAGAGTGTGGGTAAAAACACACTCACTAGAAAAAAAAATCCAGTTTTTAGACTGTATTTTTATTTATTTATTTATTTTTATTTTTTTGAGACAGAATCTCGCTCTGTTGCCCAGGCTGTAGTACAGTGGTGCAATCTCAGCTCACTGCAACCTCTGCCTCCTGGGTTCAAGCAATTCTCCTGCCTCAGCCTCTTGAGTAGCTGGATTATAGGTGCAGTGCCACCATGCCCGGCTAAGTTTTGTATTTTCAGTTGAGATGGGGTTTCACCATGTTGGCCAGACTGGTCTTGAACTCCTGACCTCAGATTATCTATCCGCCTTGGCCTCCTAAAGTGTTGGAATTACAGGTGTGAGCCACTGCGCCTGATCAAGATAGACTTTATTTATTTATGTTGAGATGGAGTCTCGCTCTTCCGTCCAGGCTGGCGTGCAGGGATGTGATCTCGGCTCACTGCAACCTCTGCCTCCCAAGTTCAAGTGATTCTCCAGCCTCAGCTTCCCGAATAGCTGGGATTACAGGAGTGAGCCACCACGCCCAGCTAATTTTTGTATTATTAGTAGAGACAGCATTTCACCATGCTGGCCAGGCTGGTCTTGAACTCCTGACTCAAGTGATCCACCTGTCAAAGTGCTAGGATTACAGGTGTGAGTCACCGCGCCTGGCTGATAGACTTTATTTTTTTTTTATTTTTATTTTTATATATTTTTTTCTCCCTCCCCTGGCCCCCTCTCTAGACTTTATTCTTAAAAGAAGTTTTAGATGTACAGAAAAATGGAAAAAATTGTACTTATGACCAGTTTCTCCTATTGTTCATATCTCACATGAATTTGGTACATCTGTTACACTCTTTTAAGTTTTTTGAGACAGGATCTTCCTCAGTTGCTGAAGTTGGAGTGGCACAATCACAGTTCACTGCAGTCCTGAACTCCTGGGCTCAAGCAATCCTCTCACCTTAGCCTTCCAAGTGGCATGGGCCACTACGCTCAGCTAACTTTTGTATTTTTTTTTGTAAAGATGGGGTCTTGCTATGTTGTCCAGGCTGGTCTTGAATTCCTGGCTTCAAGGGATCCCGAGTGCTGGGATTACAGGCGTGAGCCACTGCACCCTACTTTTATGTTACAATTAATGTGCCAACGTTGATAAATTATCATAAGCTAGAGTCCATAGCTTATTCAGACTGCCTTCATTTTTCCCTAACGTTCTTCTGTCCCCAGATCCCATCCAGGGTATCACATGACATTTAATTGTCATCTTCCTTTAGGCCCTTCTTGTCATAACAATTTCTCAGACTTTCCTTGTTTTTGATGACCTTGATGGTTTTGACGAGTTCTGGTTAGGGATTTTGTAGGATGCTCCTCTACTGGAATTTGATGTTTTTCGTATAATTACATTAGGGTTATAGGTTTGGGGGAAGAAGATCTCAGAGGTAAAATGCTGTTTTTATCACAGCATATCAAAGGTACATGCTGTCAACATGACTTCAACTGATCATGCTGTCAACTGATAATGCTGACCTTGATCACCTAGCCTGGGTGGTGTTTGCCAAGCTTCTCCACCATCAAGTTGCTCTTTTTTCCTTTTTCCATGCTACACTCTTTGGAAAGAACCACTGTGGGCAGCCCATGCCTGAGGTGTGGGGAGTCATGCTCCCCTTCTTTCTGGTGGAGCATCTGTGTAAATTATCTGGAATTTTTCTGCATGAGAGATTTGCCTTTTCATTCCTATTCATTTATTCAATATTTTATTTATATCAGTACAGACTCATGGATATCTACTTTATTTATACTTTGGGTTATCATCCAAGGTTGCTTTCTTTATTTTCTTGCTCAAATTATTCTAACTTTGGCCATGGGGAATTCTTTCAATTGGCTCTGTGCCCCTTCCATGGACCCCTATCAGTGTAGTTTTCTTGAATTCCTTTCGTATTTTCTGGCACTATATATTTTCTGCTGCTGCCGTAGAATCAGCCATTTCTCTAAGGAGCCCTGGTTCCTTTTATTAGAGAATGGTATTAGAAACCAAGATGTGGATGGCATGTGTGCCCATGGCTGCCGGGGTGTCATTTCTTTTAGGCCGTTTCAGCTGACAGAGCAAAGAAATATATGTGTGTATACTAACCTGTCTATATACACATAGTTATCAATATTTCCATGTGTCACCCACCATCTATATTCATATTTAGCTAAACATGGGTTCATATTGATGTCTCCAGAATCCATTATATGTAATTTATTTAATTAAAAATTTTTAACTTTTTTAGATATAGAGTCTTGCTTTCTTACCCAGGCTGGAGTGCAGTGGTATGATCATGGCTCACTGCAGCCTCCAACTCCTAGGCTCAAGCGATCCTTGCACCTCAGCCTCCTGAATAGCTAGTATTATAGGCAAGCACCACCACATCTGGCTAATTTTTAAATATTTTTGTAGAGATGGAGTCTCCCTATGTTGCCCAGGTTGGTCTCTAACTCCTCACCTCAAGTGATCCTTCTGCCTTGGCCTCCCAAAGTCCTGGGATTACAAGTATGAGCCACTATAGCTAGCCTATAATATGATTTGAAATAGTGGTGTGACACTGAATTCATAACCTTATTTATTACTACCTGAACGCTTAGTATCTGACAAGTACTTTCTAAGCGCTCACCACACGTGAACTCACTTGGACCGCATGACAGCTCTACACAGTGGTTCTCTATTCATCCCCATTTTACAGATGAGGAAATGGAGACACAGATAAGTTAAATATCCTGCCCAAAGTTTCTCATCTAGTAAGTGGTGAAGTAGAATTCAAGCCCAGTCTCATGTCAAACATTAAAATGTATCTACATTTTGCATTAAATAGAATTCATATACGGCTAAGAAAAAAAGGTCACCTTATGATTGACAGGTTGATGTAGTATTATAATCACAGTTTTTCGCTTCAACGTTGTGATTTCCCTGGGAGCCAGTAAATTTGTGTTTTAATTCTCAAAGTTTTCTGCCTGAGGCTGTGTTGTTGCAAATGGCCAGTGGATGAAAGAGCTCTTATGCTGTTCCCAGTCTGTCCGGCCCACATGTTGACTCATCCTGAGTCCCTCCCTCCAGCTAGCCCTCATGGGAAATTCACAAGGAAGCAGGGTCTTCTGGGGAAAATGTCCCAGGCAGCTCAGATCCCCAGAGGGTCAATGGGGGAGGAACAGGATGTGTAGGTGGAGGAAGGGGGGGAACGGCCTTGATGCTCTGCCCCCCAGGTGTTCCCAGTGTGAATCTGGTCTGACCTGCTGTGCTGCTTCTTGGACTAAGTCTGCCCTGACCCCAAGAGTGGCCTGTGGGTGACCCAACCAAAGGCCCCTCCTGCTTCTCCTCACGCAAGGCCCCCTCCTCTCAAGCCCCAGGCCCAGCCTCTTCCACCTCCTCCAGGAAGCCTTCTCTGTCTACCTCACTCTTAATATCTTAATAATATCCTTGTTCCCCGAAATCTCAATCCTAGACCAAAGGTCTCACATTAGCAGCCCTCAGGTGTGCTTTTTTTTTTTGAGACAGAGTTTTGTTCTTGTTGCCCAGGCTGGGGCGCAATGGCGCGATCTCGGCTCACCACAACCTCCTCCTCCCAGGTTTAAGGGATTCTCCTGCCTCAGCCTCCCGAATAGCTGGGATTACAGGCCTGTGCCACCATGCCTGGCTAATTTTGTATTTTTAGTAGAGATGGGGTTTCTCCATGTTGGTCAGGGTGGTCTCGAACTCTGACCTCAAGCGATCCGCCCACCTCGGTCTCCCAGAGTGCTGGGATTACAGGTGTGAACCACTGCGCCTGGCCCAGATGTGCTTTTTAGGCCTGGATTGTGTTTTCTAAAATTTTGATTTGACTCCCAGCATTGAAAAGCAACAGATTTCACCTAAAAATGTGAACACCCAGCCTCTCTTACAAACATGGGAAGCCTGGCATCCCCCAGCCCTCATTCCTTCTGGTGAGCCCAGTCCCGTGCCTGGCACACAGCCTGGAGGCACCAGGTACAGCCCGCTTGGAGAACTGTCTTCAGAGGCAAGCTGGCCCGATTTGCCCCTTCCTGGCCATGGGACCTGGGAAAAAATGCTTCTTGTGCAGCCTCAATTTCCCCATTTGGAAAAAGGACTTAAAACAAAACCTCCTTCATGGGGTTGTTGGGAAGAAGAAATGAACCAATACGTGGAGCGGGCTTAGCGCAGGCCGGGCACTCAGAAGCCTGGATCCATGATAGTTCCTTTTCTTGTTTCCCCCCACTTTTTTTTTTGAAATGGAGTCTTGCTCTGTTGCCCAGGCTGGAGTGCAATGGTGCGATCTCGGATCACTGCAACTTCCGCCTCCCGGGTTCAAGCGATTCTCCTGCCTCAGCCTCCCGAGTTGCTGGGACTATAGAAGCGTGCCACCATGCCCGGCTAATTTTTTGTATTTTTAGTAGAGACAGGGTTTCACCGTGTTAACCAGGATGGTCTCAAACTCCTGACCTTGTGACCCGCCCACCTCAGCCTCCCAAAGTGCTGGGATTACAGGCATGCGCCACCGCGTCTGGCCTCTTGTTTCCCTTTTTGTTTTCTTTCTTTGGTAGCTCTTATTTCCTCGTGGCCCTATTTTTCCCCACTCAGTCTGACTGTTCATCCATCCATCCGCTCATTCCACAAATGCCTATTGTGTTCCAGGAAAATGGAGGACCCAGTTGCTTCCCTCAGAAAAACCCCTCTTCCTGGTCTGGCTGAGCAGAGAGACATTTCATTCACACATGCATTCATTCACTCATTCATTCAAATGTTCACTGAATGCCGACTGTGTATCAGATCATCGAGGAAACAGCACTGAACAAAACAGACACAAATCTCTGCTGTCCTGGACCTGACGTTCCCCAAGCGGCAGACGGACCATTAAGCAATTACAACGTGAGGTAGCCCTGAGTGCTGGGAAGAAAAATCAAATGAGGTGGGGGCGGCTGCCTGGGCAGGAAGGCCTCTCTGCCAGTAGGGAGGGAGCCGTGTGGCTGGCTCCAGGATAAGAACATTCCATGAAGGGGTAACCAGTGCAAAGGCCCTGAGGCAGGTGCGGGCCTGGAGTGCTTGGGGGCAGAGCCTGAGCAGACGGGAGTGAGTTACGCATTTCCGTGATGTTAGAATTCCTCTCCTCCCCGTCATCCTCTTCCCCCTCCTCTGCTTTCTCTCTCTCTCTCTTTTTTTAAACAATGAGTCTCTTAATTTTGTCATCAAATACACAATGGCAATTCATAAAAATAGAAATGATATCTGGGAAGCCCTGGGCATGCCATTGGCACACAGGGGTGGCGATGGCTATTCTTACTGTTTCTTCTCATTTCTGGCAGGAATGAATCACTTATTTCCAACATTTCCTAAGGACGCAATGGGCTCCTGCGCCCTTGCTCACTCGGGAGGGCCTTGCCTCTGCCCTGTCATTCTGAGGGTTTCCGGAAGGTGAGCGCGTGGGATGCGTGTGTGTCTGTGTCTGCGTGTGTGTGTGTGTGTCTGCGTGTGTGTGTGTCTGCGTGTGTGTCTGTGTCTGCATGTGTGTGTGTGTGTCTGCGTGTGTGTGTCTGCGTATGTGTCTGTGTCTGTGTGTGTCTGCATGTGTGTGTGTGTCTGCGTGTGTGTGTGTGTGTCTGTGCCAAGGGAGAGTGCTGTTTCCTCCTCACCTCTTCTCCCCTCCCCTCCTCTCCTCTTTTCTTTTTCTTTTTTTTTTTTTTATTTGAGACGGAGTTTTGGTCTTGTTGCCCAGGCTGGAGTGCAATGGTGAGATCTCGGCTCACCACAACCTCCGCCTCCCAGGTTCAAGCGATTCTCCTGTCTCAGCCTCCTGAGTAGCTGGGATTACAGGTGTGTACCCCCACGCCTGGCTAATTTTGTATTTTTTTAGTAGAAATGGGGTTTCACCATATTGGACAGGCTGGTCTTGAACTCCTGATCTCGTGATCCACCCACCTTGGCCTCCCAAAGTGCTGGGATTACAAGTGTGAGCCACCATGCCTGGTCCCATCTCCTCTTTTCTTTTCCACCCTCTACCCCTTTGGTGGAAGGCAGCGCCCAAGCACGGGGAGCCTTGTTTCGGGGCCACTGAGAACTTGCTGAGCTGAGGTTGCTGAAGCCTGTGATAGCAAGGCCAGGGTGGGGTGTGGCTCATTGCGTCAGAAAAGGGATTCATGGAACGCTTGAGAATGGGAGTCCTAGAAACAGGGCCCTAGGCCCATCTGAAGTCTTCTCACTTGTCCCCAGAGCCTCAGGCTCCTTCCTGTCCCCCTACCTTCCTGGATGCTGCCTGGTCCAGCCCCAACGGCCTGCCTGCGCCATTGCAGTCACCTCCTGCCTGGGGCCCCTGCTTCTGCCCTGGGCCACCCTGGCTGTTCCTCATACGTGGCCAGAGGATCCTGCCAGAACCAACTCAGACCCTGTCCCACCCTTGCTCAGAGCCCTACCAGGGGTCCCACCGCACTCAGAGGCCCTGCCAGGTCCTACGAGGCCCTGCATGTCGGCTCCTGCCTCCTCTCTGAGCTCACCTCTCCCACTCACCGCCTTGCCCTCTGCCTCCTCACCCTCTGCCTCCTCGCCCAGACACACTGGCCTCCCTGCTCCGTGACAGGCTCCTGCTCCAGCTTTCCGACCCTACTGGACCCTTCTCACCCCAGTGACCTCTGCCCCTCCTCTTGGGGTCAGCTTGGCAGCCTGCCCTGCACCCCCTAACCCCCCCAACCCTGGGAGCGGGGCTTCCTGACGTTAGCCTCCAAGTCCTTTATCACATGTCCATGGGCAGTGTTCCACGGTGTCAGCCCCAGCAGGGCCGGCTAGATATGGGTGCACTGTGGTGCGCCAGTGCCTGGAACAGTGTTGGCTGCCTGGAACAGTATTGGTGTGCCTGGAACAGTGTTGGCCGCCTGGAACAGTATT
This sequence comes from Cacajao melanocephalus, assembly GCA_963573385.1. Classification (NCBI taxonomy): domain Eukaryota; kingdom Metazoa; phylum Chordata; class Mammalia; order Primates; family Pitheciidae; genus Cacajao; species Cacajao melanocephalus. Next base: position 63,796 of record CAUYLG010041627.1, read on the forward strand.
GGCTGTCTGGAACAGTGTTGGTGTGCAATCTGCAGTAGGCATTCAGTTTGTGCCTGCTGAATGAGGGAGCCTCAGTGTTTTAAAATCAGACCTTGAAAAGGTTGCAAAGTTCTTAGAATTCCAGGCTTGAAGAATTGGAGACTGGGAGGCAGTGAGGCTGGGTGAGTCTGGAAGGCTGCAGGCCCATCTGCCCCACCCAGATCGGCTGGGCGTGTCTCTCATTTTGAGTCTGTCTCTGACTCCTTCTCGCTCTGTCAGTCTCTGTTTTGTTCACCTCCTTCTCATTGTCTCTCTGGGTGTTGTCTGTCTCTGTCTCTGTTTCTCTCTGTTCTCTCTGCCTCTTCTCTCCCCTCCTCTCGCTGCTGCTTCCTTCCCTCCCTGCTTCTCCTCTCTTCCTCTCCTCTCTCCTCGCATCCTCTCCCTTCTCCTCTCCTCTCTCTCTCTCTCTGCTGTTTTTTCTCTTCCTCTCTGTCCTGTCCCTCTCTGTATCTCTCTCATTTCTCTGGCTCGGTCTTCTGTGTCTCTCCTCCTTGCTGTCATCCTCTGCCCCTGCCACTAGGGCACCCAGCCATCTTCTGCTGTGGAGCGTTTTTCTGCCTCTCCGTCCTCCATCTGCCCCACCCAGGGGCCCTTTCTAGTTTTGACAAAAGCGAGCCTATGGCGGGTCCTGTGAGGGGCTGGTGCTGGGTGTGGAAGCTCTTCTCAATCTTCTTACTTGTGGCATGACTTGAAAAGTTGATAACCTCTCTGCTCTCTGAGCTCCGATTTCCTTGTCTCCCCAAAGAGAATAACAATTTCTGGGACTTCCTTGATTTCTATTCTAAATACACTTGTTATTTCCCTGGCTCGTGGGGAAGCTTGGAGAGGTTTGTGGGTGGGGAACCTCAGCAGTAAAAGCTCCATGGCAGGAGAAGCAGGCTGTGCCGGAGCTGACCATGTGCTGACCTGGGCTGGGCATGTTCCCTGGCTGAGGCATGGCCGCTGTCCATCTGGGGCTCAGCACACAGTGCTCTCTTTCTGTCCAGCCAGGCCTCCTTTCAGAAACTTGAACTCACTAGGCTGCCTCCAGCCACAGGGGCTTTGTAGGTGCTGTTCCTTCTGTCTGGGATGCTCTTCCTTCTATCTTTGGCCTGGTTGAACTAGGGCATTCTTACTCTTCTGATTTGGGTTCAGACATCCCCTCTTCCAGGAAGCCCTCCCTGATGACAAACCCCAAGTCAGGTCATCTTGTTAGCCACTTTCTATCCCTTACCACAATTATAATTATTCATTTGCTCTCGGTCCCCACAGGGATCCCCACCCCATCTTCTGGGCTTAGGGCTCCCCGGGAGGGAAGTTGAGAGGTCCAGGCCCATGAGTCAGCAGAGCTCTGCTTCCGCTCTTAGCACTTTCTTTGGGGTGGTTAGGGGCTGGCTTCCTCTGAGGGGGACTAAATTCAAGGATGTCTAGGCGGTGGGGAGGTGGGCAAGTCCTCTCCCCGCCCCCTACCCCAGCTGTCCAGCATCAGACAGCTTCTCTCTGCCTCTGTGCCAACCACTGCCTGAGCCACTGTTGACACAAGCCTCCCCCCACCCCCACTCCACTGCCACTTTCTCCTGGAGAAGCCAGAGGGAGCTTTTCAAAATCCAAATCTGACCTCCAATGGCCTTACTCCAAACTCTTCCACGGCTCCCTATTACTCTCTGAATAAAGTCCAGCCTCTCAGCCAGGCTCCAGCCCTCTGTGGCCTGACCTCTTCCCCTTCATGCCCCAGCAGTCCTCAGCTCCCAGCAGCTGCCTGCCTCCAGGTCTTCGTGCTTGCTGTCCCACCAAACAGATGAAAGCCACCCGTTCACTCCCTCACCTTCTTCAAGCCCAGGTATCACCTTCTCAGTGAGGCCTTCCCTGATAGCGCTTCTTAAAATTCCAACCTCCCACTCCCCTTTCCCCTGCTTCCCTCCTTTACTTCTCCCTGTAACCCCAACCTGTGGGATGGGCCATAGTTTACAGATTTGTCTTGTTTCTTGTCTGTCTCCCGGACTAGCGTGTCAGTTTGCCATGGGCAGGTGCCACTGTTGTCCCTCTTCCTGTGTCCCAAGGAAGGAGTGAGGCCAGATCTGTGTGGCTGTGGGGTCAGATGGGCTTGGGTTCCAGTTTCGGCCCACTCACTGCTGGATTTTCTCCTCTGTGAGCCTCAGTTTTCTCATTGGAAAAATGGGGGGAAACTTAGGGTTGGGGTAAGAGCTGAGTAAACTCTGAGTGTCTAGTGCCTGCACATAGAGGAAAAAAAGCCAAAATGAAAACTCATCACTCTGCTGGGCGCGGTGGCTCACGCCTGTAATCCCAGCACTTTGGGAGGCTGAGGTGGGCAGATCACGAGGTCAAGAGTTTGAGACCAGCCTGGCAAATATGGTGAAACCCCATCTCTACTAAAAATACAAAAGTTAGCCGGGCGTGGTGGGGCGTTTCTGTAATCCCAGTTACTCAGGAGGCTGAGGCAGGGGAATTGCTGGAACCTGGGAGGCAGAGGTTGCTGTGAGCCGAGATGGCGCCACTGCACTCCAGCCTGGGCGACAGAGCAAGACCCTGTCTCAAAAACAACAACAACAACAAGAAAACAAAAAACAAAAAACAAAAAACTCATCACTCATGATTTCGGGGAAATGGGTGACTCCACGGAGGTCTGTCCACACACTGTGTGTTACTCGACCATTGAGAAGTGTGACCCATAGCCCTCCCAGGAGACTTCTGTTTTGTTGTGGGCTTTTAAGTATTCTTTGTTACAGAAGCATTTTTTTCCCCTCTAGATTTTATTTTTAATTTAAAAAATTCAAGAGAAATTAGCGTACGTGGTATTTCACCTTTGTTTTAAAAAGGAGGTGGAAGATACACGTGTATGTTTTTAAATTGAGGAAAATTTTGCATAACATAAAAGTAACCATTTAAATTAACTATTAATTAGCCATTTTAAAGTGAACAACTCAGTGGCATTTAATCCATTCATAATGTTGCACAAACGTCACCTCTATCTAGTTCCAAAACATTTTCTTTCCCTCCCTCCCTGCCTCCTTCCCTGTCTCCCTCCCTCTCTCTCCTTCCTTCTTTCCTTCCCTCTCTGTCTCTTTCTTTCTTTCTTTTTCTTTCTTTCTTCTTTCTCTCTCTCTCTCTCTTCCTTCCTTCCTTCCTTTCTTCCTTCCTTCCTTTCTTCCTTTCTTTTTCTTTCTTTTTCGGTCTGACTCTGTTGCCCAGGCTGGAGTACAGTGGTGTGATCTCAGCTCAGGGCAGCCTGAACCTCCCCAGGTTCAGGTGATCCTCCCACCTCAGCCTCCTAGGTAGCTGGGACTAAATGCACATACCACTACGCTCAGCTAAGTTTTTGTATTTTTTGTAGAGATAGTGTTTTGTCATGTTGCCCAGGCTGGTCTTGAACTCCTGGGCTCAAGTGATCTGCCTGCCTCAGCCTCCCAAAGTGCTGGGATTACAGGCGTGAGCCACTGTTCTAGATCCCAAAACATTTCCAGTCACCCAAAGGAGACCATGTACCCATTAAACAATCACTCCTCACTCCTGCCTCCCCCAGTAACTGGCAACCGCCAGCCTTCTTTCTGTCTCTATGGGTCTGTCTATACTGGAGATTTCATAGAAACAGTGTGATACAACATATGACCCTTTATGCCCCACTTTTTCAATTAGCCTCATGTTTTTGAGGTACTTCCATGTTGTGGCATGCATCACTACTTCATTTTTAAAAATTTTTTTGAGACAGAGTCTCACTCTGTTGCCCAGGTTGGAGTGCAATGGCATGATCTTGGTTCACTGAAACCTTTGTCTCTTGGGTTCAATGGATTCTCCTGCCTCAGCCTCCTGAGTAGCTGGGATTATAGGTGAATGCCACCACACCCAGCTAATTTTTGTATTTTTAGTAGAGGCGGGGTTGCACCATGTTGGCCAGGCTGGTCTTGATCTCCTGACCTCAGGTGATCCACCTGCCTTGGCCTCCCAAAGTGCTGGGATTACAGGCGTGAGCCACCGCGTCTGGCCAGTACTTCATTTTTTTGAATGGCTAAATACTGTTGTATGGATAGATCACATTTTGTGTATCCATTCACCGACTGATGGACAGTTGGGTTGTTTCCACCTTTTGGCTACTGTGACTAGTGCTGCTATGGAAACTGGTATACAAGGACTTGTTTTGTGTGTGTGTTTACAGATATATATTTGGAGACAGAGTCTCACTCTCTAACCCAGGCTGGAGTGCAGTGGCGTGATCTCAGCTCACTGCAACCTCCGCCTCCCAGGTTCAAGTGTTTCTCCTGCCTCAGCCTCCCGAGTAGCTACTATTATAGGCATACATCACCACACCAGGCTAATTTTTTTTAATTTTCAGTAGAGATAGGGTTTCACCATGTTGGTCAGGCTGGTCTTGAACTCCTGACCTCAAGTAATCTGCCCACCTTGGCCTCCCAAAATACTGGGATTATAGGCATGAACTGCCGTGCTCAGCTGCTCCCTCATTTTTTGTTTTTGTTCAGGAAAGCAAAATTCAGAGAGGAAAAGGTTTCTATGTAGGGTGTGTGGCAGAGCTGGACTTGAACTCATGGCAGAATCCTTAGTCCTGATGCCCCCTGCTACATGATTTGTCTTTCCTTCATCTCTGCTTCCCCAGAACCTCTCTGATGCCTGGTTCCAGCTGAAGATCCAGGGTTCCCAGGCCCTCCTCCTGGGGACAGGTTCTCTTTCAGCTTGACCTGAGCTCTGCCGTTTCTACCTGCATGAACTGTAGCAACAATTTGGCTCACCGGGCCTCATTCTCTCCATCTGGAAAATGGGCACATTTCTGCACAGTGAGGTCATGAAAGGTTGATGAGGCGACATGCAAGAAGCCTAAGCCTAGAGCCTGGCCCCCAGGAGGCCACCCCAGTGGGCCCTGCTGGGTTTCTGATTTCCTCTGTGACACCTCCTGGGGGCCGGATCCCCAGCGGGAGGAAGGATGAGGCCTGGGGGGGCCTGGCTCTGGGACAATGCAGAGCATTGAGCTCATGCCAGCCTTGGCTTGGGTTTGGACAAATACAGTAATCTGGGCACGACTCACACAAAGACCTGGGGGCTGGGTCAGGCGAGGGGCGTCAGGTTACCCCCTTGGGCTGCAGCCACACAGGCGGCTTGTGGTGGGGGGATTTTCTCTTCTCTAAAGATTATAATTAAACAAGCCCTCACTGAGGTCTCGGCAGGCAGGTTTCATTACAGGAAGAAGTGAGGTATAGGGTTTGCAGGCCTGATGGGACGCGCTGTCTCTGTGATAGGAACAACTGCATTCGCAATCATAACCGCTGTCCTTTGGAACTGGTTCCCAAGGGCCAGGCCCCAGGTGAATAATAAGTCTTTTCTCGATCCTTTCTACAGCCCGAGAGGAAAACCCCGTGTTATCCCCATTTCACGGATGGGCAAACTGAGGCTTGAAGACGCTTTGTGGCCTCCAAAGGCTGTTCCCTTCATGCCTCCAGCAGAGTGGGGATGAGATGGTGCAGGGTCTGGAAAGTCTGGGAAGAAGGAAGAGCCAGAGCGAAGGCCTGGAGGCTGGGGAGCTCTGGAGGGGTGGGGGGGTGGTGTCACACAGCAGGGTTTCATCTCAGCTCTGCCGTGTCTTGGCTGCATGACCTCTGGCAGCCTACTGGGCCTCTTTGATCCCAGACTCACCTGTAGAATGTGTGTGTGAGAAGAAAACCTTGAACAGGGAGTTGAGAGAACAGTGCCCGGCATATAATAATAATAATAATACAGCTGAATAGATGTGATTTTCATTCCTAACCACTTTCTCCAGGGAAATCATCCTGACCTCCTCTGGCTCCCGATGTCACCTGGACTTCCTCCATCACAGACCTTGCCACAGTGTGAGAAACTGCCTCAACCACACGCCAGCCTCTTGCCCCCACCCAGATCCTCTGATTGAGACTCCCTTGAGGGCTGTGTCCCCAGAGCCCAGAAAGAGTCCAGCATAGAGGAGCTGAGGAGCAGGTGCTGGTGACGGTGTCATGGAGCCCCTGCTGCTCACCAAGCCCTTCACACATGGGTCCTTCATTGAACGTCTTTCCCCTCCTAGATAGAACCTTCGCTTTGCCAAAACCAGCATAGTATAGTTGCTGCTCAGGAAGTATGTGAGGAAACTGTCAAGATGAAATAGCACTCAGGGGAAGGGAGGCTTTCTGGGGATGGGGCCTTAGCAGGTGGGGCTCCTGGGATAATAATAATAAGAAAGATGCCTGGGCATGGTGGCTCACATCTGGAATCTCAGCACTTTGAGAGGCGGAGGCAGGTGGGTCACCTGAGGTCAGGAGTTCAAGACCAGCCTGGCCCACGTGGTGAAACCCCATCTCTACTAAAAATACAGAAAATTAGCTGAGTGCGGTGGTGTGAGCCCATAGTTTCAGCTTCTTGGGAGGCTGAGGTTGGAGGATCAGTGATTGAACCTGGGAGGCGGAGGTTGTGGTGAGCCAAGATCACGCCACTGCCACGGCACTCCAGGCTGGGCAACAGAGTGAGACTCTGCCTCCAAAAACGAAGACCACAATAGTCATTAATCTTTACTCTGCTCCAGGCGCCAGGCTGAGTCTTCTCGTTCATCTTCCCAGCAGGTTAGTTCTATTATTGTTTCCATTTCACGGATGGGAAAACTGAGGCACAGGGAGGTGACATGGCTTTCCCCAGGTCACACAGTCAGTGAGAGGCAGAGCCAGGATCAAAGCCAAGCCTGCTTGACCATATACCTACCCCCACCTAGAAAGTAGACACACTATTAGACACATTTTGCAGATGAGAACCAAGGCTCTGAGGTCAGAATGGCCTGCCTATGTCTGGACACAGAACCTGAGGTTGATTGAGCAGGAGATGCCTGAGGCGGGGTCCCGGTCTCCTAGGCCAGCACCCTGAAGAAGGGTAGGGAGACTGCCCCCTGTCCCCCAAGCTGTCCCCTGCTTCTTGTCAATACCCTGGCTCCAATTTACCCAGCCCAGCACCCAAGATACTGCCTCTTCCGCCTGTCTGGAGTCTCCTTCCAGTGCCTTCACAATCGATTTCTCTGTCTCTGCAGCTGCTTTCCATTCGAGCCTTTTGTGCTGAAAATAAAAAAAAAATGAAAAGAAAAACTTGGCATCACTTCTCTGCTTCGCTTCCTGGAGAGGAAGGAGGATCCCAGCTGCTTCTTTCCCTCATTCTGGGGCCCAGAGATACCCACAGCCTGCCCGAGGCCACACAGCAGGGTTCAAGCCAGGACCCTGGCCTTAGACTCTCCCTCCAGTGCTCTGCCCACTCCGGCCGGCCACTGCCTCTGCTGTTCCTGGCTCTTCCTCTAGGCCTGTGAGGAGCAGAGGAATTGGGATGAATGTTCCCGAGCCCTACAACACGCTGGGCACTCTGCCATCTTGAGCTCACAAAATCCTCCTGGCAGCCCTGTGGGGTCCCATCACCCCGTTTAACCAACGAGGAAGCCGAGGCTCAGAGAGGGGAAGTGCCCAAGGTCACACAGCTGGGACGTGGCAGGGCTGGGGTTCCAGCTCCTGTTCCCGTTGCTGGGTGGCTGCCACATCTGGCACCCAATTTAGGACCCTGTGGGGAGGCCCAAGCCCCGGGGGTGGCAGGGGATCCTGGACGGAAGTGGCAAGGCCAGGACCTGGAGCCAAGCCAGGTAGGAACAATGGGTCCTCAGAGACTGAGGTGGCCCGGCTGGCGGGGTGGCTGCCGAGCAGGGGCCGCAGGGTGAGGTGGTGGGTGGGCGGGGCCCAGGAGGCTTCACAACCCCCCCCCACCCCGCCTCCTCCTCCTGCTCCCTGTTTGGGACCTGGGGACACTCCAAGCACCTCAGCTCCCCAACATGGACCGACCCACGGCTCCAGCAGGAGGCAGGGCCAGCCCTGTGTATAACAATAAATGGCCAATAATCAGATTTCATGCTCACCCAGCCCTACTACAGGCCAGGCACCCGGCCAAGGGCCCTTCCTGGGTCCTCACAACCGCCTGGGAGGTGCGACTAGGATTAGTGGCTTTTCACAGATGCGGAAATGGAGGTCCAGGGAGGCACCTAGCACCTGCTGTGCCGGAACAAAGAACTTTGGGACGTGGTGCTCTCGGAGAGTGGGCACCCTGTTCCAGAGGCAGGAAAGTCGAGGTGGACGGGACTCAGTGGGGCTCAGCGGGACACCGCAGGGAGTCAGTGCTCTCTGGGGGTGAGGTGAATCAGAAGGGCCCTTTTGGTTTTTCAGAATCTGAACATGGGGCGGGGAAGCAGGGATTTGGGGAGCAGATGAAGCCTCCCTGCACTGCTGAGAGGCTGAAAGGACTTGATGGACATCCAGGGCTTGGGAATGTGCCTGGTATAGAATAGGTGCTCAGGGAACACTTCCTGTTTGCAGAAACAGCAGCTCACACGGAGGGAGCCTGCTGTGTGTCTGGACCCTGCGCCTGGGTGTTTCTGACCCCCTTCCAGCCCTCATCCCTCCTCTCTCTATTTTCTCCCCTGTCTCAGGTTCATTCCTGTTTTTCCTCTTGCCCCAGTGAGGCCATCTTCTCTTACTGCAATCGTAAAAATATTAACTAACTCTTATCACATGAAGTCAGACGTGAGGTTGCTGCGGCATCCCCAGGGCAGGCCCCTTAGCCATAGGGGGCATCTCTTCACGTGTCTTTCTTGTGGGCCCCGGTGTCTGCTGCGGCTCAAGACCTCATGTCCCACATGATCACATCCTAACCAGGAAGGGAAAAGGATGGATGGTAAAGGGGACTTTCTCCTCCAGGATCTCACTGGTTTTTTTTTTATTTTTTTCTAATCAAGCAGGACAATATTTCTTTCTTTCTTTCTTTTTTTTTTGAGACTGAGTCTTGCTCTGTTGCCCAGGCTGGAGTGCAGTGGTGCAATCTCGGCTCACTGCAACCTCCACCTCCCAGGTTCAAGCCATTCTCCCACCTCGGCCTCCCAAGTAGCTGGGATTACAGGCACTCACCACCGTGCCTGGCTACTTTTCTGTATTTTCAGTAGAGATGGGGTTTCACCATGTTGGCCAGGATGGTCTCGAACTCCTGACGTCAGGTGATCCACCCACCTCAGCCTCCTAAAGTGCTGGGATCACAGGCATGAGCCACCGCACCCGGCCAACAATATTTCTTAGATGTCCCAGTGGATGTCCTGTGGTGTCTCATGGGACCATATCTGAAAGTAGCCCTGCCCACCCCCACCACACCTGCTGAAGATCAGCTTCGGCAAGCAGGGACTGTGTCTTATTCAGCACGCGGCTAGCACACGGCAGTGCATAGAATATAGCGGCTGGCATCGGGCTCTGTGGCTCCTCCCACAGATGCAGTCCGTAGGGACACTGTCTGGGTCCCAAGGTGACCCCGGGCTGAGGTCACCACCTTTCCCCTCCCAGGATCACTGCCTGGACCTTGGTGGGTGTCCCAGTGGTGGGGAGAGCAGCTCCGAGCCTCCACTGTGCCCAGAGCAATGGGCACCGGAGCCTGGAGCCTTCATTCCCAATCACAGAACCTTCAGAAGTCTGGAAGGGGACAGTTTTGAGAAATGGAATCTGGGAACTTTCAGCCCATGCTCAGTGTCCCCTTTGGGCACATCTTGTCCAATGGTTGTAGTTTTGTTTTCTCTTTTCCTGAGCTGTGGTGACTACTGTTCCAACAGAGGACCCCTGAGCGGTGGCCTGCCTCACTCAGGCGCAAGCACCCGAGCTGTCTGGCAAGGTAGAAATCCACCACGGCCAACTTCCCCTTGGGGATTCCACAGGAAGGACGTGGCCCCCCCGACCCAGGCGGATGTACGTTCTCTCCATAGATTCCGCCCGCGTAATCCCATGCTGCTTCAGTTGGGTCTGACGGGGCCGCCCTGTGGCCTGCATTCAGGGACCACGTAGTAGCAACAGGGCTGCATTTAAGCTGGAATCGCACTCAGCAGACTTGGCCTGAGGGGCTCCGCCAGCCCACATCTCCCTTCCGACACAGCCACCTGGCAATTGGCTCTTCTCTTTCCAAGGCTGTGTTTGTTCTTTTTGCTGAGTGTGTGCAGTTGAATTCCCGTCAGTTAAAGCGCCTGTGTGGTGGCTACCCTGAATACTAAAAAGATAAAAGGGGTGCTGTCCTGATAGATATCAGGAGTGGGGGGCCCCCACCTTTACCACTTCTCCAGGTGACCCGAGGGCCTGTCCTTAGAACACCACCAGTCTCAGTAGAGCCCAGTTTGAAAGCCCACGATTGAGGTCCGTCCCTTTGGTCTCCATCCAGGAAAGCGAGGCCTCGAGAGATAAGGGAGGGAGCATTTTGAGGACCAGAAATGGGGTGGCAGAAACAGCCAGCCTGGAGGAGGGGGTCTGGGCAGGGCAGAGCCCAAATGCTGGAGCAGGATGTGTCTGGAGCGGTCATCTGGGGGATGTGACTTGCCTGTCCCTTCATTCACTCTTCATCATTCATTCATTCATTCAACACATATTAAAGAAGCGCCCACTGTGTTGGGGGTGACAATGACGCCTGCCTACAAGAAGCTCCCAGGCCATGGGGCAGATGAACAGTCACCAGATCACCCTTTGAAGTGTCAATTTGTGACTGTGGCAAGCACAAGCTGATTTGAGGGCCAGTAAAGGGTAAGGAGGGTGATGTGGTTAGGGTGCTGGGAAAGCTTCCTAGAAGCTGAGCTGGGAACTGAAGGGTGAGTAGAGGCCAAGTAGATGAGAAAGGGAGGAAGGAATATTCCAGCAAGTGGGCACAGCATAGGCAAGGGCCTTGCTGTGAAATGGAGCAGACGAGGAGAGGCTAAAAGGCTCGCAGCTCCACTTGGTGGAAGCTTCAAAATGAGGGGCAGATGGGGAAAGGAAGGCGAGGTGGGGGCTGGACAGGCTCCCGGGAGAGCAGCCCAGTCTCTATGCCAAGGGCAGAGGGGCTCTTGGGAGGGTCTGAGCCAGCAGCACCAGCTTCTTCCTGAATACACCAGGGCTTGGGGCCGGGGGTGGGCGTATGGATCCGATCCTCAGTGGGATGGGAGACAGGGTCACCCGGCCCTTCCGCCACCTCTGCCTTCCTGGTCTGGGTATAACCATCACTGTGTCTGTATCTTTCATGACCTATCTCATTGAACCCCCACCCACAGACTAACCCCTGCAGGTGCCAGGGGTTGAGCCCACTTGTCAGATGGGGAAACTGAGTCTGTGAGATGTTCCCATGGCCCCACCTGCTTCCTTCTGCCCAGAGAAGAGAGAAACGGGGAAGTGATGCCCCATGGTCAGCTGGGAAGAGTCTGTGCAGGGAATGGGAGGGTGAGGCCCTCAGAGCTGTGTTGAGGATGGGCAGGGGCCCTGCTTCTGTTTAACCACAGCCCTGTGACATGCCCCAAAAGGGAAGCAGCAGCCGCCTGTCCTCACTGCCCCATGCTCTAGGGAGGGGGCTGGGGATACCCAGGGGTGGGGAGCAGGAGCCTGGAGAGGCCTCACCCTCCCACCCCAGGCCACAAGTCTGGGTTCTTAGAGAACTCTGAGGTCAGCTGAACCCAGCTGGTGACCTCCAGCAGGTCCCATCAAGACCTTGGCTTCCTCTTCTGTAAATGGAGGAACAGAGCCTCTCCTGTGGAATATTCTCAGATTAGCACACGGTGGGTCCTCACCGAATGGCTAGCCAGCAGTTGTTGGCTGAATAAGCTAAAGGTGTTTTTCTCCCCGAAAGGAGTAGCCAATTGGATAAGGAACTCATGTATATGACATTCCACAAATATTGATTGAGCACCTATTATATTTTAGGCATTGTCCTGGAACTACAGAGCAATGAACTAACAAGACAAAAATGCCCCCATCGCCTTTGGAGCCCACATCTCTTTGGAGCTGCCCTCCATTTCCTGGTTTGTGGCAGACATCACTAACTGATCATCTTTCCTGCTGAAACCAGAATTCTCTCCAACGCTGTGCACCACTCAGGGACTGACACACGGTGGGGAACTGCCTGTCACCCTCAGGGAGGGATGGCATGTGGGGACTTGGAAGGTCTCAGTGAGAACCTTCTAGCTGATTTAAGCAGCTTCCTCTCAGTCTCTTTCAACAAATATGCATCGAGCATCTACTGTGTGTCCAGTACTGCGCCAGGCACTGGGGATGCAGCAGGGACCAGGGTGGATACTGACCTAACCCTCGGGGAGCTGATGTTTGGTGAGAAAGACAAGTAAACAAATAAGCAGACACTTTCAGACATGGATCCGCACTACAAACACACACCAGAGGGGCATGGTGGAGGGTGACGGGGAGGAGTCTGGGGTAGCTGGGGCGGGGGGTTCTGGAGGGAGGGCATTTATTGAGACCTCACTAAGATGCAGCCACCAAAGGAAAATATGGAGGAAGTTGTCATAGGCAGCACAGCAAAGGCATAGGCCCGGAGTGGGGAATGAGGTTGGCAGATTTAAGGGACAGGAAGAAACTCTTGCTGGCTGGGAATGAGTGCTGGGGAGAGAAGCAGGACAGGGTGATGGAGGCCAGGCTGGGGCCGTGCATCCCCGGCTCAGGGCCAGGGGTGGGCTCTGGATCACATCTCCAATGGGATGGGCAGTCACTGGAGGGATGATGCAGGGGAGAGACTTGGCAGGATCCCATTTTGGGTCCCTCTGGCTGTGTGAAGCAGGGACACCCGGCCGGAGATGGCCGCAGATGTCCAGGCAAGCGAGGATGACAACTTGGACGGGGGTGATGCCAGTAAATGTGGGGAGAGATGGCCAGGCCTGGCGGGAGGCCCAGGGCTCTGCATTCGGTTTCATTTTTCCTTTTACACAATCCCCCCCACCCCAGCCCGGGCACTCTGGGTCACTGGACTTTCCCTGGCACTGTTGGTGGGGCCCAAAACTTGCTGGCAATCTGGCCTCTCTGGGTCCTGGATGGTTCCCTGCCCTGCCCTGAACCCCTCCTCTCCAGGGACAGGTCCATCTCCAGTTCCTCTGTCACTGTCCCCCACCACCTCCTGCCCCAGCTCTGCCTGGGCCTGCCAATCTCCTAACTCTGCCGCTGCTCCAGCACCCCCTGCTCCAGCCCTGCTGGCTGACTGGGAGCCGGCAGATGCTTCCTCCGAGCTACCTTTTCGAGATCAAGTTTGCCTCCAAGGAAGCGAGCCTGAGAGTCCCAGCCAGCTGGGAAGACAAGTTTGAGGGAAGTACCCCAAGGCAGCTTGCCAGAGGGCAGCCTCGCTCTTGGGCAAAGTTTTCCTCTGGTTCAGTTTGTTGCTGGACGGAGCAGGCAGATCTACCTTCCCCACTGATTCAGGCCTTGGGTGCTCAGATGGAGACCATGGCTGGAGAGCTGTGTTGAGCAGGGCTCTGAGGCTGCATCTAGGATTCTAGGAAGGAGACTCGTCATTGATTAGTAATGCCTGCTGTGGGCCCAGGAGGAAGGATAGGGGCCACCCTGGCCTCATCTGTGTGTCTGCAGTACCCAGTAGGTCTTCAGGCCTGTCCTCCCCTGTTGTGCCTCCGAATCTTCAAGTATAACAAGTGCTGTTTGAAAATACTCTATGATGGTGGGCCGAGGTGGGAGGATCGCTTGAGGCCAGGAGTTCCAGACTAGCCTGGGCAAGAGTGAGAACCCATCTCTAGAAAAAAAAAATTAGCCAAGTATAGTGTGCAGCCTGTAGTCCCAGTTACTTGGGAGGCTGAGGTAGGAGAATTGCTTGAGCCCAGGAGATGGAGGCTGAAGTGGGCTATGGTTGTGTCCACTCCAGCCTGGGCAACAGAGCAAGAACCCCCGTCTCTCTCTAAAAAAAAAAAAAGGAAAAAAAGAGAGAGAGAAAATATACCCCACGGCCTTGGCTTCCTTATCTGTGAAACGGGGATGATGATGACAAGCCCCCAAAGGGCCTCCCTGCTCCCCGGCATTGATTGCCACAGAGGCCCTGATTGCTGCGTGCTCCAGAGTCATGCAGCTGGTAGATGGCCCAGCTGGGTTTTGAACCCCGGGCCCTGAGTCAGGGAGAGCAGGCAGCACAGTTGGGCCAGGGCGTGGAAGGTGCTGCCAGAGTTCCCGGTGACCTGGTTGCCACTTCTCCTTTCTGCCCAGTGTGCTTGGCACACAGATGGCGGGGCCTCCCTTGCCCATCCTGTCTGCAGCCGGGTGGACACGGGGTCCTGGCGTCACCCATCGCCACCCAGGCCTCCCCTTCCTGTGTTGTGCAAGACGAGGCGTCCCCTGTGTGGAATGGGCAGGCGGCTCTGGCAATGGGTGGAAGGGTGAGTGGGGGCCTCTCAGGCGTGGTCACTGCCGCCGTTACCGCTAGCAGGCCTGGCCCCCGCCCCTTCCTCCTCCTTCTCCTCCTCCTATTTCCCCAAAGTTCAGCAGCCTTAAGCAAGAGGCTGTGGGACCCAGCAAAGGGGAGGCTGTCCAGCCACCAGCCTGTCCGCAGAGAGCAGGCCTCGGCTTCGGCAGTCACGGAGAAGTCCTAAACCACAACAACAAAATCGTAATAATAAGTTTTTTTATTTTTTATTTTTTTGAGACAGTCTCGTTCTGTCACCCAGGCTGGAGTGCAATGGCGCGATCTCGGCTCACTGCAAACTCTGCCTCGGATTCAAGTTATTCTCCTGCCTCAGCCTCCCGAATAGCTGGGATCACAAGCGTCCGCCATCATACCCGGCTAATTTGTGCATTTAGTAGAGACGGGGTTTCACCATGTTGGCCAGGTTAGTCTTGAACTCCTGACCTCAGCTGATCTGCCCGCCTCGGCCTCCCAAAGTGCTGGAATTACAGGTGTGAGCCACCTTGCCCAGCCTACTATAATAATAATAATGGTAATAATAGTAATAACACTATAATGGTAATTATAGTGGAGGGCTTCCATGTGCCAGGCACACTCTCATTTAACCACAAACACATAAAAAGCGCCTCCTATGTGCCACGTGTGATTCTCAGACCTTTATTTCATGTCCCATTGCATCCCTACCAACCCTTGTTTTTTTTTTTTTTTTTTTTTTAATGATTCCTTTCTTCAGAATAGGAAACTGAGGCTCTGAGAGACAGAGCTACTTGCCAAGGTCTCACAGCTCAGCCCATCCCACTGAAGGTCATCCTGTGCCCTGGGGTGAGTGCTGTCCTGGAAGCTGGGGGGCTTGGAAGCTGTTGGGGTCCACCTGGGAGGCCTCACTCGCAGCTGCTATCCTGACTCTTTTGCCCAAGGGCTTCCTTTGGCCATGAGAGTGTGGGAATCGAGTGAGAGACCCTTGCCAGTAGAGGTGGGGGCTGGTTGTCCCCCCACCTGGCTTCCTTGCTTCTGGCTCAGGGGACAGTGGGAAGGTACTTTCTGCGGCTTCTCCCAGAGGCCCTTGGGGGTTGGGCTCCTGCTACCCACCGAGGAGACCTGCCCATCCCCCTTCCTTGTGTCACTTCCTCACTCCCTCCTGATGTTTCTAGAATCACTTCCCAAATATCCCGCTTGAACCCAAACCCTTGTCTTGGGTCAGCTTCTGGGAGCCGACCTAAGCCATACTCAGGGCTTAAGAGCTTTGGATTCAGACAGTCCTGAGAGTGAATCCCGTCCTCAACACTGATCCTGAGTGTCAACTTGGGAACCTGCCCCACCTCTCAGAACCTCAGTTCCTCCATCTATGAAAAGGGAACTTACGCATTGAGAACCCAGCGACTATGGGGGGATGTGCCAGTGCGAGATGACGGGACCAGAGCACGTTCCTGGCTGCAGAGCCCACAGGCCACGCTGTCTCTGGGAGCTTTTGGGGCAGGACGGGGACAAGGGCACAGAGGAAGAACTGGCCGCAAGTCCTCAGCCTGTCTGGCAGATGGGGACGGGGATGGGTGGGAAAGAGGTACCACCTTGTTCTACCTTCCGCACCTGTCACCCCGAGATTCCAGGTAAACATTGGGACCAACCCAGGGAGCCCAGTGGATATCCAGGGTAGGGCAGAGAACAGATGCCACGTTTGCTCCCAGTCAGGTGAGACTGGGTGATCAGAAGCCCTGCATTGGCAGGACTGTCACCGGGTGGACAGCCGGCACCTCATCCCAGCCGATGACAGCTCCCATGGCCACCTGTCCACAGAATCCTTTCACTGATTCTGTGCTTGAGGCAGGGGTGTGGGGTACTGGGTGTTCTTCTTTTACCCCGGGGTGGGGCCTCATGGTCAGAGACAGCTCTGTCTACCCCCACCACAAACCCACCGTTTCCCTGCTATGGTGATGGCAACCCCAGCCACCTGGCTGCCCAGGCTGCCAACCTGGGTACCTCTCTCTTGTCCCTATGGCCAGCCCATCAGGAAACTCATCCACATGTCCAAGAGTCCACCCCACTACCCTGCCCTGCCCTGCCCTGGTCCAGCTGGGATGTTTGCAGTTGCCTTCTCATTGGTCTCCCTGCCTCCTTGCTCGCCTTCCTAAGCCAGAGGAATTCTGTAAAAGCCCAAGTCAGATCCTATGCCTCCTCTGCTCAGAACCCTCCATGGCTCTCAACTCACTCAGAGCAGAAGCCCAGAGGGATCTGTGCCCCATCCCCGCCTGACCTCACTGCCCCTCCCGTCTCTGCTTACCCGCAGCCACGGTGGCCTCATCTCCCTGCCATAAACAATTATCCTGCTGCTGCCTCAGGGACTTTGCACCCACTCTTCCCTCTGGAACAGAGAACAGCAGCTCTCCCCTTGGCGGAGCCTTGTCTGGGGTCAGGCCTCTGCTCCAAAGTCACCCCTGGGGATGCCCTCTCTGACCAGCCCTTCATTCCACTGGCCTCGTGCTGTTTTATTTCTTCCTAGGACTTAGCAGCACGTATCCTAGAAATTAACCTGCTGGTTGATCCTGTTTCTTGTCTGTCTCTTTCCAGTGGAATGTCGCCATCGCCTAGGTGGGGATTTTTGTGTGTTTTGTTCACTGCTATACACCCAGCCCCCAGCACAGCACCCGCCCAGGGCAAGCGCCCAGTAAACATTCGTAAACCAATGCATGCATGCATGGATAAATATTTCTTTGGCAGATGAGGGGGCTGAGGCCCAGAGAAGGCCCTGGGGGTCTCGGACTCACAGCCCAGTGCTCTTTCTGCTGCCACACCCCGGTCTCTGGGGCAGTTTGTTGTTGCCTGTTTGACAACAGAGAGGGCGCGCCTGGTTAGGGGTCCTGCTTGCGAATCGCAGTCCCTGCGTGTCTTGCTGGAGGTCACCACCCCCTCTGCTCCAGGGCCTGTAATTACCACTTACCCTGCTCACTGGGCCCGAGAAATTCCCTATGTAGGCAGGGCTGTGGCCAGGGTGCTTGCCTGGCCCCCAGCAGATCCCATGGGCACTGTCCGGCCAGGCTTCGTGGCTGACATTCCAGGTACATTTCTAGCCCTGGGCTGCCACGGGCAGAGGGTGGGGAGAGGGTCGTGGGCTTCCGGCTGGACAAACCAGTCAGCCTTCCCAGCTGGGCCACCTGACTACCTACTTCCTGTGGGGCTCCCTGGGGCCCAGAGGGTGGAGGGGGCCTCTGTTCAACCCCCACCCATGCCCTCTTCCCTTCTCTCCCTCAGTGGGTCCTCCCAGCAGCTCCTGCAAACAGACCCTGGACCCAAGCCCTTCCTTCCGCCTCCACTGCCACCATTGCTGCTCAATTCTGCTGGCACAGAAGTCTCTTCCCTGGTCCTCCAGAAATCCCTTTTCCACACTCAGCCAGAGGGAGCTGTTAAAACTGCGGGCCAGCCCACACTGGTCCCCGGCAAAGTCCTCTCTAAGGGATCCTCATTGTTTGGAGAATAAACCCTCAGATTCCTCCCCGGGCTCTCAGGGCCTCCTCTCTGACCTCCCTGTCCCCTCTCCCAGCCTTCCTCCTCACTCGTCCTCCAGCCACGCTGGCTTCCTCCCTGCTCCTGAAACAGCCTGAGGCCCACACTGCCCCAGGGCCTTTGCGCTGGCTGTTCCCTCCACCTGGAACGCTTCTCCCAGGCATCCACAGGGCTCCCACCCGCAACTCCTTCGGGCGCCCACATGGGAAGCCTTCCCCGACCCCCACCCCTTTCTGAGCAGGTAGGGTCTTTCCACCTAGTCACGAGGGCAGGGATTTTTGTCTGTTGTGTTCTCTGCGTGTCCAGCGCCCATCACGGTGCCTGGCAGATGGTAAGTGCTCTACACACATCTGCTGACTGCCTGAATGAACAACCTTATGTGCCGATGGCAGATAAGGACACCGAGGTCCTCTGGGGTAGGTGACCAGCCCAAGGCCACACAGCTGGTCTGAGATTAAGCCAGGAGAGGAGCCCAGGTTGGTCCCATCCTGGAGCTAGTGTCTTGGAAACGGCATCAGGAGAATAACAAAGATGAGACGCAGGTTCTAACAAGTGGATACCAGTGACTCTTGCCCGCCAGCCCCAGCCCTACGGTCTTGGGCGCTTCCAGGAGTCATGGTCTGCCTGCCTGGGGCATTCCAGGCCTCGACCCAGGTCCTGCGCTTTCTATTTTGAGCCTCTTAGTCCTGAGGACTGTGTGTTCCCAGCAGGCGGCGCGGGCCAGAGGCTGAGCCTGGGTGTGGCTGTCACCCTATCTGGGGCCGAGACTCAGATTCCCGGGCCCTTAACCTGTTGGCTGCTGAGGGCTCTGGCATAAGCCCTGCTCCCTGCTTGATCGTCTCCCCTTCAAGCCCCGGCCCTGGTGTCTTCCAGGCAGGAAGTATCGGCCCATCTCACCTTGGATTATATCCCTGTTTGTCCCCATTTGAATCCTGGCTCTACCCCTTTTCCAGCTGTAGGACCTTGGGCAAGTCACTTCATCTCTCTGGATCTTAGTTTCTTCATTTGGGAAATGGGGACAATAAGAGTGCCTGTCTCTGGCCAGGCGTGGTGACTCACGCCTGTAATCCCAGTGCTTTGGGAACCTGAGACAAGACACTTGCTTGAGACCGAGAGTTTGAGATCAGCCTGGGCAACACGATGAGACCTCTGTCTCCACAGAATTTTAAAATATTAGCCAGGCATGGTAGTGTGCACCTGTAGTCCCAGCTCTTCTGGAGGCTGAGGTGGGAGGATTGCTTGAGCCCAGGAGTTTGAGGCTGCAGTGAGCTATGATTATGCCCCTGCACATCAGCCTGGGTGACAGAATGAGGCCCCATCTCTAAAAATAACAATACTAACGATAAATAACAATGAGAACGAATACTTGTCTTCTGGGGTTGCGGAGGAGATTCAATGTGATGAAACTGATGAGTGCCCTGAATGGAGCTGGAAACTCAGGAAGCATCAATAATGAGTCCCCCACCATCAGCAGCTGGTTTAGTTACAAACACTGTCATGGCCCCTGGAGAAATGACAAGAATTCGAAGGAGCTTCCCCACACTGGCCACCCTACACCCTACAGTCTTGCTTCCTCCCCTCAACTTGGCTGAGTTTATCCACACCCACTACTATCCCCCCGGTTGCCTGCTCTCCACCTGGCACATTTCGTATTAATTTGCTTGTTGGTTTCTTGCCCATCTCCCCAGTAGAACATTGGCTCCAACAGGGCAGGGGCTTTTGTCTGCCTTATGCACCTAGTGCAATGCCTGGCACACAGTTGGTGCTCAACAAATGTTTGTTAAAATAACCAGTAAATAAATAGGGACCCCTCCGGGAAGAGGAGCCCTGAGCTCACCTCTCTCCCCTAGCTCAGGGCTCTCAAGCACTTGTTGGTGTCAGACCCAGGCCTCTCTCATCAAGCAGCCAATGAAACTGCCCTGGTTGACATTCTCACTTCACAGATGGAGAGACTGAGCCCAGAGAGGGCGAGCCACCTGTCTGATGTCACACAGAGGTTGGCATCGTGGCTGGGATTGCAGCCCAGGACCATGCTGGGGGCGCGGTAGATCAATCTTTTCCTGGAGGGATTCAGTGGTGATGGTGGGAATGGGTCAGGGGAGCTGGTAAGGAGGTCCTAAGGCCCCTAGGAGGGAAGGAGGCAAGGGAGATGAGTTAGAGGGTCTGGAGTTCCGTCTCCCTCTGTTTCTCTCAGTTTCTGCCTCTTTCTGTCTCCTTGTATTTCTCTGTCTTCGTCTCTACCTCTTTCTCTCTTCTTTGTGTATCTGACCACTGCTCAGGAGGGGATGCAGACACAGACCCCTGGCTTGGGGGCTGGAGTTGGGGCCAATGAGGGGACTGACATCTGGGGTTGAGCAGAGAATCTGAAGCCAGACCCTGCAGCCTGGCCCAGCATTCCTGTCTCGGCTCCTCACTTCAGGGATAGCCTTGGAATGCCAGGCAGTTCAGACAGCCCCAGGCCTGGTCTTGAAGGCCTGGGTTCCAATCCCAGCTTTGCCACATTCCAGCCTCGTTGCCTTGGGCCCTTAGCCTTCATTCCTGTAAAATGGGATCACTGAGAGCCCGATTTCAGGGTCTGATGAGGAGGAACAAAATGAGGATTGTGCTGGGCTTCCTGAAGCCTGGTGTGGCCTGGAAAGCAGTCGGTAAATAACTCAGTGTAATGATTTCTTCTAGCAGATGGAGAAAGCGAGAGTTAGAGAGGCCCGATCATTTCACTCACTCATTCCTCAAACGTTATTAAGCACCTGCTATGCGCCAGGTACTTCATTTTGTATCCATTAACTCAGGGTTCAGCAAACTACAGCCTTCAGGCCAAATTCAGCTAACAGCCTGTATTTATAAATAAAGTTTTATTGGCACACAGCATGCCCATTCATTTACGTATTGTCCACAGCTGCCTTTACCCTGCAACTGCAATGTTGAGTAGTTGTGAGAGAGACCATAAAACCCACAAAGCTGAACATACAAGCTCTCTGGACATTTACAGTCAGGTTTGCCAATCTTTGGATTAACCCATTACAACCCTGGAAGAAGGACGTGTCATAAGCTTGATTTTATGGATTAGGAACTGAGGTCCCAGAGCTGCTTCTGTCACAAGGTTGGGTCTCCATACATAATATCTGGGTCTTAGTCCTCCTCTTCTGACCCTTGGGGAGCTGCCAACTCCTGTTCCCTTGCCCTATCCTACATGGATGATGAGTGGATAATTTGAACCCCGCAGAGGAAAGAATGCTGTTTGAAGGTCAGGTCAGTGGAAAGAGTTCTATTTGCAGGTCAATTTGGACCTTGCCAAATCCTCTTCCTTCTGGTGGCCTTGAGTGAGAGGTCTGCCGCTAGTAGGTGCTTCATGAACAGCTGCTGAGCAAGTGATGCCCATCACGTCCCGCTGTGAGTTTCAGCCTGCTTGAAGGCTTCCTCTAAGCGAGAGACCCCACGGCTGGCCACACACCACCACTGGGGTGAAAGATGGCCTCGAGCCATCTGTGGGAGAGTACCCTGGGCATGGAGATGCTTTCTAGAGCTCCATGGAAGTGGGGGAGGGGATCTCACTGCCTCCCAAGCCTGCCCTGGAGTCTTTGTCCTTTCCCACCCCTGTGCTGAAGGCCTGCAGGAACCTGGCTTGAAATGTTGCCTGGCCCTCAAGACACCCAGATTCCTCCCAACCTCCTCCCCAGCCTCCCCACTGCTGGCCTTGGGGAGCTCCTGATTTGCCCTCAGCCCTTTTCTGGAGGTCCCAGAATCACCAAGAGGCAATCCTGCGTGCTGCCTGGAGGAGGTGATGTGGGAGACTTAGGAACCTGGGGCATCCCCTAGCCAGTGTGCAGGCATGGTGATCAGGGGCTGCTGAGCACCGCAGTGCCTTCCCTGATGCTCTTGCATGCTGCCCACTGTCCCTCCATTACAGCGGCCTTCCCATACTGCTGGGTGACACTTGGGTAAGTCATTTCACCTCTTGGCTCTATAAAATGGGACTGGGGTGGTCCCTACCCCTTTAGGGTGTCGTGAGAATGAAAGGCATCAAGTAGGCAAAGCGCTTGGCACGGCCCTGCACCACGGCATTTGTCACACATGCTCATGGACTTATTCCTGGGTCCCTAGGACACCCTGGAGCTCCTCCCCAAGGTCAGGCCTGCTGCAAGGGTAAGAGGGAGGAAGGGGGACATAGACACCAAAGATACAGTTCTTATCCTCATCTAAATGCTGCTGACTTTCAAAGGCGTCTCCCCAAGGCCTCCCCTGAGACTAGACTCAGGTCTCCACCCACCGGTCTCTATCACTGCTGGGATGACTAAGAGGAGCCTCAGACCCAGGACGGCCAGGACTCCACTCCTGATCTGCCCCCGAAACCAGTCCTGCCTCCGCCAACGACTCCTCCATCCTCCAGGTGGTCCCCCAAACCAGGGAGTCTCCCCTGCCTTCTCCCTCTCACTCGCCCCATGTCTGATCGCTCATCACATCCTGTCGACTCCACCTTCCAGGTGGACCCGGAGTCTGCCCTCGTCTTCTCATCTCCAGGCCCCGCCTTGGCCCCGGACTCCAGCACCACACCTGTACTGTGCAGTCACCTCCTCCTGCCTTCCTTTTCTCCCTCAGCCCCTCACAGTCCGTTCTCCACACGTGACCAGAGGAACCTGTCAGAAGGGACCTATCCCTTCCTGCACAGACCCCTCCCAGGGATCCTGGTCTTTCCTGTGGTCTGTGAGACCAGGTGCGACCCTGCCCCCTCAACAAACTCTCCACCTGTTTGATGACCTCGCCACCTCTCTTTCCCTGGCTTCCTTCCTTCCAGCACCGATGGCTTCCTGCCATTCCTCAAGAAGTCCAGGGTCTTTCCATCTCAAGATCTTTGCAGGAGCCTGGAGCCCTCATCCACCACGGACGCCCACTACTCCCTCACCTCTTCAGGTCTGAGTTCAGATGCCGCCCTTGACAGCCACCTTCTCTGACCCTTCCCCTCGCTTAAGTAGCCTCTGCCTCCTCCACACTCTCTCCCTGTCCACCCCTGACCATCCCATATTCTTTTTAAATTTTTTTTTTTTGAGACGGAGTTTCACTCTCGTTGCCCAGGCTGGATTGCAATGGCGAGATCTCAGCTCACCGCAACCTCCACCTCCCAGGTTCAAGCGATTCCCCTGCCTCAACCTACCAAGTAGCTGGGATTACAGGCATGCGCCACCACGCCTGGCTAATTTTATATTTTTGGTAGAGATGGGGTTGCTTCATGTTGGCCAGGTTCGTCTCCAACTCCTGATCTCAGGTGATCCGCCTGTCTCAACCTTCCCCTCTTTTTCACAGGAGGAGGGGAAAGGCGTTCCCAGGAGAGTGGGCAGCCTGGGCAAGGGCCTGGCCATGTGGGCAGTGAGAGGGTGGGGGAGGGGGAGTGGTGGAGCCTGGGTGGCTGAGCTTCAAAGGGAGGTGTTCTCCAGGCAGGTGTGAGCAGGCCAGGGTCACCTTGACTCTGTCAGCCACTGGTTGTGTGACTCAGGAAGCCCTGTCTCTCTCTGGACCCAAGAACCTGCAACTGCTGTTGAAGACCCCCTAAGAGGATCCACCATCTGACAGAGTGGGAAACTGAGGCTGCAAAACTGCTGCTATGATCTGGTGAAAGGGTCAGCCCAGGGATGGGGACTGACCAAGGGCTTCTGGCAGTCCCTCACCCCTCAGTGTGAGTGAGCCCCCTGGATTTTTGGCTGTCTGGTGGCCTCTAGACCCCATGGGGCTTGGGAGGCAGGGTGAGGGCAGGGCTGAAACTGGGTGGGGCCAGGGCTGTGTCGGGTCCCAGCCTAGCCTCCGTTCCGGCCCCTGGCTCCCTGCAGGGCTCTGGATTGCACAATCATACCACCCACGGCTGTGACCAAGGCAGGTGACACATGCTTTCTGGGAGCCACCCTGGACTGCGCAGCCTTGTCATACACACAGGGCCGTTGGCGTGGACGCACTCCGGCACAGCCTGACTATGCAAGGAGTGACTGCTCCTCACACTACCACTTCCGGGCTCGGTGACTCTGGGCAAGCCACTTCCCCGCTCTGAGCCTCACTTTCCTCTTCTGTAAGAGGTGGTAATAACAGTGCCTGCTCCCCTGGCATTTGGAGGGATTGACTCTGCCCCTGCCATACTGGCCCTCTGGCTGGTCCTCAAATGCACTGGGCACGCCCTACCCAGGGTCTCCACCTGTGCTCCTCCCTGTGCGTGGGCCAGCCCTTGCACCTCCCTCAGGTCTCTGCTCAAATGTCGCAGCTCATGAGGTCTTTCCTGCCCCGACACTCGCTCCTTACTGAAAATTCCTCTCATCTCTCAGTGCTACCTGACCCATCATGGTTCCTGCTTATTCTGTTGACCCGCCCCAGGGTGGCAGCTCCATCTTTGTCTCTCTTGATCATCACTGTGTCCCCAGATCCCAACAAAATACTTCGTCCAAGAAAGCACTCAGTCCATAGTTGCAGAATGAATGAATGCATGGAAAGTGCTTAGCACTGTGCCCTGTCCTTAGTAAGCACCCAAAACCCAGTGCCTTGTGGTGGTGTTAGCTTTGGCTCTGATTTCTAGCCCCATCAAATCCCACCCTCAGCAGCCCGGTGCCCCTGCCTTCTCTGCCTGGCCAGCTTCCTGCTGCCTGCGCTGTGTCGTTCCTGGGTCAGGACGACCTCTCAGGGAATGGCAGGCCTGCGGGGCTGGCTCCCTCTGGCTCTGCCTCCAGCTCCTCTTACATCTCCCGGGGGCAGAGGCTTCTGAGAAACAGGCTTTGAAGCTCCCCTGGGTCAGACCTGCTGGGGCCTTCCTTAGGCGTTGCCTGATGTGACCCCATTAGTGAACAAATGGGGACAGTGAGACCTAGAGAGGGGCAGCCACATCTGATGTCAGCCTTCGGGGCTCCCAGAACATCCAGGGATGCTTCCAGTACTCTGGCTTCTTTGTTGTTTTTGGAACAGAGCTGAGCTCAGGTGCCTGTTTTCTGGATGACAAAACTGAACCCCGTTACAGGCTTTGGAGCCAGGTTTGAATCTCAGTCCCCCCACTTCCCTGCTGTGTGATCGAGGCTTATCACTTGGTCCCTCTGAGCCTCAGCTTCCTTGTCTGTAAAATGGCACACTAATGGTACCCAACTCACAGAGGTGTTTGGGGGGACAAGGTCAGCCATCCCGCAGGCATTTGGGGTCTCTGGCCTCTCCCACGGGGTCCCGGGACTCCTGGCTCCAGAACCCCTGGGCCCAGCCACTCCGGAGCCGGCAAGTCCGCTCCTTGCTGGGATAATTTAAAGTCCAGGGCCATTGCTGCTGTTGCTTTATATTTTCCCTCCCTGACTTCTCCCCTCCTCAGGCTGGCCTCACTTCTCCAGAACCAGCTTGTTTTTGTTTTCTGTTTTTACGGCTCCATAAATGAGTCACGGGCCTGATTTGATTGAATTTCGTTGTAATTGTTATCTTCTTAAGCTTGTTTTTTTCCACTCAGTAACTCACGAGACCACAAAAACCTAAACAGGACGGGGCCTTCCCCAGCCCAGCCTCCTGGTCCCCCGGGGCTCCCTGCCAGGGTCAGCAGCTCCTGGAGACTGAGGTGGGGTCTGCGGAGCTTCTGTTCGGGGGGAACTTGGTGTCCCCAGCAGGACCGGGGACAGCCTTGAGAGAATTGTTGGAGCGTTCTGATTTCCCCAGCGTCCTCCTTGGCAGGCTTTAGAACCGGGAACCCAAACCCAGGCACCTCTGGGCCAGAAGGTGACAGGATGAGTAAGGTGGGCTGGTGCTGGCTTCGGCGAACTGGAGAAAACAGGCTCTTCTCAGGGGACGGGGCCTCTGAGCCGGCACGCAGCCCAGATCTTCCCATGTAGTCAGAGAAGCCAGAAACCCGAGGTTGTATGTGAAAAGTCCTGATTTTTCAATGTTGGCCGACAAATCAAATAAAAAACAAATAAACAAAACCTGACTCTGGATATCTGTGGCCTCGTGGACCACCTCTGGTCTAGAAGGTTCCAATTCTAGCTGCGGCCGCTGCATTCTCCGTCCTTCCACCCTTCTGCCTGAGCAGTCCCCTCTGCCTGGAACTCTCTCCTTCTCCTTCTCGTCTCAGTCACTCTCCTTCTCTGAACCTCCATGTGTTTCCTGTTCTCAGCTCAGAAGAGACATCTGCCTCGTCCCTGTTAGCCATCCATGGCACTTAGTTCTTCCCAATTCACTTTTGTTTCTATGCTTTCTCTTCCATGGAGGGTCTGTCTTGTTTGAGACCGCCTTCGTAGTGGCAAAATTAGCCCCTTAATTGTTAAAAATCGTAACACATATCCTGCCTGTATTATTCATTTCTAAAATGGGGCATGATACTTCTTTGGTGATTTAAAAACCGAAGATGCGAGGCCGGCACCCCCAGGGATGTGCGCTGGGCAGTGGGAGCCAGGTGTGGGGCCGAGGAGTGGGTGGGGGGGAGGAAGCCAGGACCCCAGCCAGGGGGCTGAGGGCTGCTCCTCCAAAGCTTGGGTATGGCCATGTGACCAGAGCCCACCAATCAGACGCAGCCATGCCAGATTGATGAATCAGAAGTTGGAAATGTTGGGGCTGATTGCTTAGGACTCCGTTCTGGGGTGGGTGGGGCTGCAGCCCGGCTATTTTTCCAGAAGCTGCAGTGGGCCAGTTCTGGGGGCAGTGACCAGGGCTCAGCGGTGGCCACAGTGCAGACGGAATCATTTTGCAGAAATGACCCTCCCCGTGATTATGTTAGGAATGTCAAGTACAATGAAAAGAACATTGCACTGTGCGGTCATGCAGTTTTGTTTAAATATATTTAAATGTATCCACGCTTGCTTTAGTGTGTTCATTCTAAAAATCTGTGTGCGCCACAGCAATTATACGACCATCGTGTTAGGTCAAAGAGAAAATCAATTTATTTTCCCCATTTTTATTTCCCACGTGGCAAGACAGTGACCTAGTCAAATCTCTCTCAGGTCATTCTTTATTATGATGTTTTGGCTCTGGTTCCTGGTGAATAACTCACTTTATCTGGCTTTTTCCTGAGCCAAATTGTCCACTTTTATTTTCTGAGCTGCAGCCTGAGGTCTCCAGAAGCCCCTCCCAGCACCTCCCTGGGTCTTTCTCATGCTGCAAAGGGCACAGGCTGGTGCTGAACTCCCAGAGTCCTGATGGCTCCGAAGCCCTGGGGCCCGCCCAAGCTGAGCTCTGTCACCCACCACCACCTGTGGCCTCAGCCTTTCCGAACTCCTGGCTCAGCCCCTGCCTCACCTTCTCTTTCACCTTCCTTGTCCTTTCCTCTTTAAGCCAGACCTTGAATGAGGCCCTTGGGCAGTGCTCTGGGCCTCAAACAGAAGCCCCATGGATGCTTCAGATCATGGAGTCCGGGAACTGTAGAATTTTTCCCTCCAGGACAAAGGAATCACCAGCTCTCAGCGTGCTAAACCTCTGCAATTCCAAAATTCAAATGCACAGGAGGCCTGGTAGACCAAGTCATGTGCTGGTTTGGGAAGGATTTATTGAGCATCTAGTATGTGCTAAAATACTAGGGAGACAGCAGGAAACAAAATGGACTAATGTGCTGAATTTATGGCTCTTAGGTTTTGGGAGGGGGATACAGTAGAGACATGACAAGTAAGTGAAAGACATAGCATGTGCCCTAGTGAGATTCATGGGGAAGGGGGCTAAGTCTGCAGGAATTGAAGGGGCTGGCCACA
Source organism: Cacajao melanocephalus (assembly GCA_963573385.1). Taxonomy (NCBI): domain Eukaryota; kingdom Metazoa; phylum Chordata; class Mammalia; order Primates; family Pitheciidae; genus Cacajao; species Cacajao melanocephalus. The sequence goes on from CAUYLG010041627.1 coordinate 91,209, forward strand.
CAGATGCCTGGGACAGAGCATTTCAGGTGGTGGGAATAGCAGATGCAAAGGCCCCGAGGTTGGACAAGCTTGCCTTGTAGGGGAAAGTGAAGGAGAGCCAGAGGTCATGCAGGCCCCGAGGGCCACAGGAGGAGGAGGAAGAGTTTGAATTTTATTGCAAGTCAGGTGGCAACACTGGAGGGTTCTGGGCACAGGAGGGAGGTGGCCTGACCTAGGTTCCAACACCAGGTTCCTCAGCCTCGGCACCATTAACATTTGGGGCTGGATGTTGCTCTGTAGCGGGGTCATCTTGTCTAGTGGTCATCTTGTCCTGCCTGCCGGAGTGGGTGCCAGTCACACCCTCTCCCCAAACCCAGCTGTGACAACTAAAATGATCTCCAGACATTGCAGGATGTGCCCTGGATACAGGATCTCTCTCTGGCTGCAAATGGGGCATGTGGACCGTGGCCGGTGAGGATGCTGTGATGAAAGCAGGGAATGCAGAGACGACTGCCCTAGTCCAGGACAAGCAGAGAGTGGTGGCAGCGGAGGTGCAAAGGGGCTGGATTCTGTTTGGAGGGCAAAGCCAATAGGATTGGTTGGGTTGGGCATGGGAGACATTGGAGTGGATGGGTGCATGCAGGTGCGATTGTTTGCTGAGGTGGGGAACTGGTTTGAGGGGCCACATGAGAAGGTTTCTCCTCCACATGCCAACTTCACAGGTCTGGGGCAGGGGCCAAACCTGGCGTGGTCACAACCTGGCCTCGGGGGATACTGAGTTTTTCACCCTATGCTTCAAAGAATTTAAGTGTCCAGAGGATGTACGCTGGGGAGGGGTCTCTTCTGGGGGCAAAGATGGGGACGAGTGGGCAGGGGGCCTTTCCCTGCCAGCAGACCAGGAGATGCTAAGATGCTGTTTCAAGGGAGTCAGAAGATCAGCCTCGTTGGAGGACTGGTTCCAAAAGGCAGCCTCGTGGCCAGGCGCAGTGGTTCATGCCTGTAATCCCAGCACCCTGGGAGGCTGAGATGGGAGGATGTGTGATCCTGGGAGTTACAGACCAGCCCGGGCAACATGGCAAAACCTTGTCTGTAAAAGAAAATGAATAAATCATAATAAAAATTATAATAAAATAAGAGAAGGAATTCTGAGACTGCAAAAAGCCAAACTCAGGTGCTGCCAGGGCAGGGCAAGCTGTACAGGTGGTGAAGTGGCATGAGAGGCCGCGGGCCTGTCTAAAGCGGTGGATGCTGCTCACTTTCTGCCAGCGTGGCCACGTGGGAAGGCCAAGACTGACAGTCTTCCATGAGAAGCTGTGAATCTAGAGCGCGATGTCCAATCTTTTGGCTTCCCTGGACCACACATAAACTGCACTAACACTGATGATAGCTGATGGGCTAAAAAGAAAAAATTTGTGAAAGCAATCTCATAACGTTTTAAGAAACATTATGAATTTGTGTTGGGCCACATGCAAAGCCGTCCTGGGTCACATGTGGCCTGTAGGCTGTGGTTTGGGCAAGCTCGATCTAGATTGTTCTACGAAACCTGTTGATTTTTAAGTGTTAGCGCAAATGTATGCATATACAGGACAGATTCGGCCTGAGGGCCATGAGTTTGAGGCCTCTGTTATCCTGCAGCCCTCCCATTTTGCAGAGGAGGAGCTGGCAGGGGGAGTGAGCACAGCTGCCTCTGAGCCTGGCGGACACTCCTGGCTCGGGGCTGGATAGGGTGCCTTGGGGAAGCGGCGCTTGGACTCAGCTCTGAAGAAGGGTTAGATTCCTACAAAAAAGAGGAGAGGGCATTCCAGGGGGCGAAGGAGCGTGGGCAAGTGCGTGTGGCGGGAATATGGAAGACTGTTCTGGGTGGAGGGAGAGAAGAAGATGGGGAACTGGAGAAGGAGTCGAAGGAGACGGGACGATGAGGATGACGGGGAATACATAGAGACAGAAGGGCAGATTGGACCCAAAAGAGGGTTGGAAAAATCACCCAAACATTTCAATAATATTAGTAATTTCACTTCCGAATTGTGTGGTGACAAGCAGTGCGTTTATTTTCTCACGTCGGGTTCTTGGCAACCCTGTGTCCACCAGGGAAGGTTTGCCCAACAAGGAACGTTCTCACTCGCAGACTGTTTACAAACGCCTCGAATATTTTTGTAATATTTTGGGTAAATATTAAGTTAGAAATTTAATATAGAATTGTAAAGCGTGAGTGGGTTAATTAAAGATTTTAAAATTTCAACTTAGCCGGTTTTCCTTTTTCTTTTTTCTTTTTTGAGACAGGGTCTCACTCTGTTGCCCAGCAGGCTGGAGTGCAGTGGCGCGATCTCGGCTCACTGCAACCTCTAACTCCCAGGTTCAAGCGATTCTCCCACCTCAGCCTCATGAGTACCTGGGACTACAGGCGTGCACCACCACACCCAGCTAATTTTTGTATTTTTTGGTAGAGGCAGGGTTTTACCATGTTGGCCAGGCTGGTCTCCAACTCCTGACCTCAGTGATTCACCTGTCTTGGCCTCCCAAAGTGCTGGGATTACAGTTGTGAGCCACCACGCCTGGCCAGCAGATTTAAGTATTTTAGAGGCAATATTTTTTCCCCCCAAATCGCCCTTGTGAAAAATTTTCTGCCTCAGAGCTGCCAAAATTTGAGGTGAAAGACACAAATAGTTGATATATAATGATAGACGTAAATGAGGTTTCGAGGGAGAGCCTAGAAAGAGTTCGATTTCAGAGGGGAGGATCAGGGCAGGCTCCCTGGAGGAGGAGGTTTTGAATATGTATGTTGAAGGGTGGGTGAAATCCAGACTAGGCAGATGGGTTAGGGAAAGTGAGGGCATGCCAGGTGGAGGGCCGTGCACATGCACAAGTGTGAGGTCGGAATGATGGGGATGAGAGTTGGGACCAAAGGGGCTGGGGCTGGGACTGGGGTGCCAAGAACCAAAGAGCCATGATAAGCCCTGTCTGGGGTCCAGCCAGACTGGGGAGCAGTGCATGCAAAGAGGAATGGGGAGCCCTAGAGGGTTTTAGGCAGGGGAGTGACGTGGCGACCATAGCAGGGCAGGGAGACTGGCAGGGAGATGAGGAGGATGCCAGGCAATCATTCATGACAAGCCTCGGCCCCGAGCCTCAAGGAGGCGGGCAAGGCTGAGCTTCTCTTTTCAGATTGTGGGTGCAAAAAGGCAGCAAAGAGCCGGGCGCGGTGGCTCACGCCTGGAATTTCAGCACTTTGGGAGGCCAAGGCGGGTGGATCATGAGGTCAAGAGATCAAGATCAGCCTGGCCAACATGGTAAAACCCTGTCTCCACTAAAAATACAAAAACTAGCCAGGTGTGGTGGCGCATGCCTGTAGACCCAGCTACTTGGGAGGCTGAGGCAGGAGAACTGCTTGAACCCAGGAGGCGGAGGTTGCAGTGAACCGAGATCACGCCACTGCACTCCAGCCTGGGCAACAGAGAGAGACTCTGTCTCAGAAAAAAAAAGGGCAGCAAAGAATGTGGGTTCTTCATCCTTCTGCCCACAGTCTAGGGTCCTTCCCCTCACTCCAGTGGAGCCATCATAGTCAAAATTAAAGAACAAGTCACCTGCATTCAGTGGCTATGGAATACCTGGCCTTGCACAGAGGGCTTTGGGGGTTCCGCTCTTTCATTCTTCCTGCCAGCTGCATGAGGGAGGTGCTATGTCCATTTTACAGAGGACACTGAGTCTCAGAGAGGCTAAGCAGCATGCCCAAGATTACACAGCCAAGAAGGGGCACAGCAGGATTCAAACCAAAAGTCCGCACTCCAGCCACTGTGCTGTGACACTCACGCTCTCCCACTGAGTCTGGCTCCAGTGTTTCCAGTACCATATCATCCCCATTTACCAGATGGGGAAACCAAGGCTCTGGGAGATAGAGTCACTTGCATGAGGCCATACAGCAGCAAGGGTCAAGGTAAAGATTTGAATCCCTGGGTCCAGTTGGCTCTGGAGCCTGCTCTCCTCCCACCAGACACCACAGCTGCTCACCCTCCTGGGCATCTGTTTCCTCATCTGATGAATGGGAGTGATGGTGATGCCTGCCTGGCAAGGTCCACAGAGGATCCCGGGGGGTGCACATCTCTTACCCAGCTCAGTGCCTGGCACTCCATGGGTGCTTTAAACATAATGGCTGTGTTGATTTGCATAAAGGTGGCTGAACATTGAAAGGCTGGATTTATGAGAGGCACTTAGGGTAATGCCCTGCACATAGTAGATGCTCAAGAAACGCTAGAAGCAGTTATTATTATTATTATTATTATAGGATCTACCACATGGGACAGCCCCGTATTCCCTCAAACCTGCTTCCTTCCCAAATTGCCTTCCATTTATTTCTCCCTTCATCCAACACACTGGCCTTAGGGTCCAGGTTAGGATTTGGGGGCTTGGGGAGCTTAGGTTACAATTTGGGGTGATTCGGCCCCTCACACCCATCAGTCAGGGTGATGCTGAGAGCACTGGATGATAAGACCAGAATTCTGGATCCGCACCCCAGACCCGCTGTGTGATCTCTGGCAACCGCCTTGCCCTCTCTGGGCCTTGGTTTCTCCTTTCATCTGCAGAGCCTGGGCCAGGCTGCCCTGGGAGATGCCAGCCCTGAACGGGGCCGGGGGCGGTTCCTGTGTCCCCTTGGCCACCAGCCTCCATCTCCCGCCTCCTGAGCAGCAGGCCCGCCCGGCTCAGCTGTGACGACGAACCCGCCAATCTGTTTACTGAACTGGCTGACCCCTTCCGGGAACTCGGCCCAAGCTTCCCAGAACTCGGGTATCAATGACCCGGAGCCACATGACGGAGCATGACACAGCACTTTTGGGCACAAGGCAGGGCCCAGAGGGGTGCATAGGGGGCCGCAGCCCAGCCCCCAAGCCTGGCCAGCGGGTGAGTCACCCCGGGCCCCTGCAGCTTCCGGATCCCAGCCACTCTGCTGTCCTCCCCGCCCCCAGGATATCACTACTTGTCAGGGCTGCCCTGGGACCCCTGGACCTTTGCCCCAGGGACTTAGCAGCGGTTTTGGGTGATCAGGGCGGCCCTCTGGGATTACAGAGGGGGAGAGTGAGGCCGGAGGACGGCAGTGAATGAACAGTGAGCTGAGTAAGCGTCCACTGTGTGAGAAGCAATAGGGAAATATGCCACGTTAGTCTCACAGCAATGCCACACACAGTGGCATAGTTTAATCCCCATATGATAGATGGGGAAACTGAGGCTCGGAGTGGGAATGAATTCTGCCAAGGGCATGCAATGAGGGCACCCTCTGTGTGACCAAGATGATTTCCTCTTGTCTCCTCAGCAGCCGACAAGGGAGGTGCCATGTGGACTGTTTCACAAATGGAGAAACTGAGGCACAAAGGGGCTGAGTCACCTGCCTAAGGCACTGAGCAGTCTGGCTCTAGGACCTGTGCTCTGAACCAGCACGTGGCACATAGCTGGCACCCACATGGGCTCCGTGCCCTGCCGTGGGTGAGAGCAACGCTGGCTGTGGTGTCAGAGGGAAACTGGGTTCCAATGCTAACTTCGCCTTTCTCAGGCTGCACAGCCTGGGCCACGTGGCTGCACCCTACTGTGCCTCAGTTTCCTCACATGTGCAGGGTGATTGTGGTGATCCTGACCTTGCCGAGCTGCTGTGAGGGCTGTGAATGTGGGGTGTTTAAACTGCACCCGGACACGCAGAAGGCACTCTGTGAGCCCTGACTTTCATTGGCCCAGGCCTCTGAATCCACGTCGGGTCAGCCTCTGGGCCCCACATCTGCCTCCTTCACCCTTTGCTGCCCCCGGGCAAGGTGAGGGCGGTGGTTTTTATGGGGCTGGGAACCAGACAGGCTCTGGGGCTCAGAGGGGGCGCCTGCTGCTGGCAGAAGTGGGGCCTTCTGGTTCCCAGTCCCTGATTTTGGGCTCGGGCCTAGAGGTGGGCAGGGGCGGGGCAGCACTTTGATGCTCTTTCCTTCATTCCACCACCATTACTTGAGCACCTACTGTATGCCAGACTCCAGGACACAGCAGTGAACAAGGTCTCTGCCCTCACCGTGGTGGAGGAGATGAACATCGCTGAGCAAACGCTTGAAGAGACGAGAGGATTTCACCAGGGAGAAGAGCCGTGATGGGAGTCAGCAGGGTGTTTGGGAGCTGGGTGGGTCAAGAGAGGGCTTTTCTGAGGTGGTGATGTGGAGCAGATGCCTGAAGGAGAAGAACTAGACCTGGGGAAGAGATTTCCAGCAGAAGGAAACTCAGCACTGCACGTGCAAAGGCCCTGTGGTGGGAACAGGTTTGGGAGGTTCCAGGAAAGGCAAGGAGGCTGAAGGGAAGTGAGGAGGGGACAGCAGCAGGAGTTAGTGCTGGAGGGCCAGCAGGGCTTCATGGGCTAAGTGAGCAGGTGCGGCTGGGACTTGGGCAGGAGCTGACGTGAAAGACAGCAAGACAGCCTGAGATGGCATTCAGAGCTTCCCCGTCTCACAGATGAGCTCACTGAGGCCCGGGCCAGCTTCCCCAAGAAGGTCAGCAGCTGGACAGCCATGAGAATCCAGGGAATTCAGCTCCCCGCTCCAGGACACCTCCCCTGGAGAAGCCAGAAGCCAGAACACGGGCCGCGGAGGAGAAGGCCCCCAAGTTCACCCTGCAGCACCAAGAGCTGTGGGCTGTGAGGCTGCCTGGATGGCTTCCTGGCAGAGGAGGTACCCTCCAAGCTGAGGTTGGGCAGAAGGGCTGGGAGACCGTTCTAGTAGGGGCAGCAGCACACGGGGAGGCCCTAGGGCAGCGGTGAGGTGCAGGCGTGCCTGGGAAATTCATCCCTGCATGGGAGTCAGGAGAGTGGCTGGGTGAGGGGTAGTATTGTCAGGGTCTCCCTCTCAGAAGGCCTTGGGGCCAAGGGGAAGAGCTGGAATTTCCTTCCACCGTGTGCAGACCCCAGCCTGGATCCCAGGACTGCCCGGAGAAGGAGAGAGGCACTTGTCTGCCTCATGTGGCCCACAGTCAGTCCGGGTCGGGGGCAGTCTGCAGGGGAAGGAGGTGGAGGAGCAGAACTCCTATCCTAGTTCCAATCTCAGTGCTATGACACACTCACTGTGTGACCTGGGCACGTCACTGCACCTCTCTGAGCCTCCGTATCCTCATCCATAAATACCACCTGGAAAGATGTTATCAGAACTCAGTGAGATCATTCGCTCATTCATCCACTCATTTATTCCTTCGATTTTTTTTTTTTTTAGCACCTTCTATATGCCAGGCCCTGGACTGGGTGCTGGGGACACAGCAGTGACAAAAACTCCTGCCCTTGGAGAGCTGATGGAAGAGGTAGTGTAAAGCAGTGAGTGGTTAAGAACACAGACACTGGAGCCAGGGGGCCTGGGTTAACTCCCGGCCCACTACTTACTTGCTGTGTGGCTTTGGATGAGACGCTTTACCTCGCTGAGCCTTACCTGTAAAATGCCACCTCATAGGATTGCTGAAAGGACAAATGAGTTAATATATATATAATGTGTTTAGCACACAGCCTGGTACACAGTAGGTGCTCAACTGCTGCTCGCAAACAGAAGAGGGGTGAGTGGATGAGACAGCGTCTGATAGTGGGAAGTAAAAGTGGCCAGCTCTTAGCGCCAAGTGGGCATGCAGTAGGAGCTTAATAAGCGTTTCTCCTCCTTTGTCTACTTTCGAGTCCAGCTTGAACCTCAGCCCATAGGGGCCTTAAGGGCCTGAGGTTTGGAATCTGTGTGGAAGGTGGGAAGTCATCTTTGCTGATCCAGAAACCCAAAGCTGAGCTTTGGGGTCAGGAAGGGCAGAGACGGCCCCGGCACCCCCCACCCCTCACGCTCCCTGACCCCTGTCCCCAGCATCACGTACAGCCTGGGTGGCTGGGGCAAGCTGGGGCCTGCCCAGCGGGTCCCCAGTAATGACACTCATTACACAGGTGTCTGGCAGCGGGGGGAGGCAAAGGCCCCAGGGGCCGCATTCACATGGCGCCCAGCCAGCCCACTCCAGGCCCTTCCTTGTCCTTTATGAGTCTGGCGCCCAGGGCAGGCAGGCAGGTGGGGGAGAGGAGCTGGCAACGGGCCAGCTGGCGCCCAGTGAAAGGAGGGAAAGTTGAGAGGTCTGGGTGCTAAGCACCAGTGTAGAGGCTGGGGCAGGTGGGCACGGGGGGCGCATATGTGTGTGCACACGTGTGTGTGTCAGTGTGTTTTCTAGGGGGGTGTGCAGTGAATCTGTGTCCAGATCTATGCGTTCCCCTGGCCCGTGTGTGGAGATGAGAGGGTCTATGTAGATGAAGCATTGACGGTCCCCTAGGTGGGTGCAAAATCTCCCATGCCTGTTTCACTTGTTTGTTTGTTTGTTTGTTTTGAGATGGAGTTTCACTCTTGTTGCCCAGGCTGGGGGACAATGGCGCTATCTAGGCTCACTGAATCCTTCGCCTCCCAGGTTCAAGCAATTCTCCTGCCTCAGCCTCCTGAGTAGCTGGGATTACAGGCATGCACCACTGTACAAGGCTAATTTTGTATTTTTAATAGAGACAGGTTTCTCCATGTTGGTCAGGCTGGTCTTGAACTTCTGACCTCAGGTGATCTGCCTGCCTCAGCCTCCCAAAATGCTGGGATTACAGGTGTGAGCCACCATGCTTGGCCTCATTTGTTCTTTAACCTACACTGTGAGGTGGGTGCCAGGCTGGGTCTGGCCTGGGCTTGGTGACGTCAGAGCCAGCCCCTGGGCAATCTTAGACTCTGCCGCCTAAGAGCTCCAAATCCGGGGAGAGACACATGCCAGGCAGAGGACCAGGACATCCCTGCGAAGACTTTGATGGAGAAAAATAAGGCAGGGGGCTGAGAGAGAGCGATAGGATGGGGTCAGAGGCCTCACTGGAAGGGGAGCCTGGCCGGAGCCCTGGAGAATGAGTCGCCATGGCCAGATCTGCAGGAAGAGAGGCCTGTGAAGAGGTGAGTGAGGAGGAGACTGGGGATCAGGGCAGGTCCAGAGCTCGTGGCCAGAATCAGGAGCATGCATCTTCTGGGAAGCTTGGCACGCAGTAGGCACATGGATAGGGGCTCCGCTGGGGTGAATGGGTTTGATGAGAGTGGGGACTGGGCCCTCTGGGTGTGGGAACGATTGGCTTTCAGAGCTACAGACAGGAACGTGGGCTGCTCAATTGTGTTTGAACCTATTCTCCTGGGTTCAAACCCCTCTTGGATCTGGAACCTGTTATTAAGCCGGCTGCGCCCTGGGGCACCGGCCTTTATCCCCAGACAGGGCCTGGGCCTCCTGCCCCGAGGTTGGCCCTGGCTCCCAAGATGGGGGTGGACCGGTGATACTGGTGAACCCCATGCCTGCCCCACCCCTGCCAGGCCCGTCGGTAGGGCCAAGTCTGCTTCTGAGAGCTGGAAGGAGATGGTGGAGCCACGAGCATCTCCCCGTTTACAGATGGGGAAACCGAAGCCCAGAGAACGAATGGGCAAGCCGCAGGGTCTTGTGGCAGGGCACTGGGGGCAGCACCCAGAAAGCCTCCATCACGACTCACACCTCTTCCCACTTCCTTCCCGCCCACAGCTGGCTCCTCCCAGCGTGACTCTGGCAGGGTAGCAACTGCTGTCTGGGCAGGGCAGGAGGAAGAGCTGGGTCAAGTTTAAGAAGCCTCTCTTAATTGGATACTATTGGAAGAACTGTTAACATTGTGAATTTCCATCACCAGATGTGCAGATAGACCTGGATAACAGCCCTTCATCTGCTTAGAAAATTAGAGGCTTGGGCGGATGGGAGACCACTTCCCTTCTAGCTCTGTGATTCCACGGGACCTCAGAACAATCCTCTGCTCAAGCCTCAGTTTTCCCGACTGTAAAATTGTTTTTTGTAATAATCAGAGTGACCTTGTTAAAAGGACAGCTTTGTTGACAAAACTCCCTGCGTTTACCCAGCCCTGTCTTGGCTATCCAGTGCTGAGAGACAGCTCCAGCCTCACCCCTTCCCCGGGGCCTTCCCTCCCACCCCCTGATTCTCCCCTTCCTCTCCCTGCTGCAGCCACAGACTTCCTCTCTCTTGTTCCTCTCCTGCCTCAGGGTGTTTGCGGATGTTGTGAGCATTGGATACACAGCGAGGGCTTTCCATAATTTCAATCTCCCACCAGTCCTATCAGGTAAATAGGAGATCCATTTCACAGATGAGGAAACTGAGTCTCAGAGAGATGAAGTTAAAGACACACAGCTTTTTGTGAATCCGTAGGAGTCAGGATTTGAGCTCAGACCATGTGGAATCTAACACCACTCTTTTCTTCATTCCTCATGTGAGTCGTTTTCATTTTCAAAACTTTGCTCAACAGTTGCCTTCTCTAGGAAGCCTTCCCTGACCACCCTCTCCATCCACCTCCATGACCTTCCTGAGTTCCACCATTGCTGCACTGCTCACACTGCCTCTTAATTATCTCTCTTTTTTCCTCAACAGCTTTACTGGGGTGTAACAAACATGTGATAAACCGCACATACTCCAGTGTTCATGTGGATGAGTTTGGACATATGCACGCACTCCCCAGCCACCAGCACAATTAAGGTGGCAGACGTATTCATCGTCCCCAAGGGTGTCCTCATGTCCTGTTGTCCTTCATCCCTCTCAGACCCCTAGCCACACTCCCATCGCCGGCCAACTCTGCCAACTGTGGCTGATCTGCTTTCTGTGGCCGTGGATTAGTTCGTGTTCTCTAGAATTTTCTATAAGTGGAATCATGCGTTGTATTATTTATTGGGCTTCTTTTCCTCAACATCACGATTTTGAGAGTCACCCACGTTCCTGAGACCATTCTCTTTTTTTATGTATCTTCCCTGTCCCCTCAGACTGTGAGCTCCATGGGGCGGGGACTTTGTCATATTTACCTCTGTGTCCCCAGCACTCAGCACAGGGCTGGGCACACAGGAAGTGCCTAATAAGTGTTGACTGACTGAATGGAGGATGAGGACGTGCTCACAGCAGGGAAAAGCAGGCGCATTTGCATGGCAGTGGGGAGCCCAAAGCCTGATTAAGAGAATGCAGCCCCGGGAGTCATCTGGAGGCCTCATGGCCCCATCAGATAAGCATATCCGCTCATCCCTGTGGCTGTCTGCAGCAGAGATCTGCATTGCACAAGGGCTGGGCCTGGGCTGAGGCGGCACTAGTGGTCCCTTTATCTTGCGTGGGTATTCGGCTCCGTGTTCCAGAACTGCACAGCCCACGCCTCCTGGCAGGCGGAGGCCTGGGCTCTGGCAGCGGGTGGGCAGGTGGGCGGCAGGAAGGAGAAGTGGCCACCCAGCCCTCCCCAAACCAGTCGGACTCCTTTGCAGAGATTTCCGCAGGCACTTTGGGAGCTGGGTAAGGGAGAGTGGGAGGCCAAGGAAAAGCAGGAGGAGGGGAGGAACCATTTAATGAGCAAGTATTATAGGGAATTTCCAGTTCATGCCCCATCAGGTTGGGCAGGAACACAGTGGGATTATTCAGGTGACTTCCAGATACCAGCCTCAACCTCGAAGGTTCAGTGTGGCCCAGACGCCTCTAGGTCTTCATCGCTGGCTAGAAACCCAACTAGCCAGGGTGAGAAAGTGGCGGTGAGCTCCGTCCTGAGACAAAGCCTGCAATGAAAGCCGAGTCTAAGCATGCACTTCCTGCATCAATCTTTGCTGAGATAATCTTATTGCCCATTTTCCAGACAGAAAAACTGAGGCTGGGAGTTGTGGCATTGGCTGAGGTCACACAGGGGTTAGTGGGGAGTAGAAAGAGCTTAAAAGCCAAGGGCTAATTCGTAATGACTCCTTCAATGAGGGCCACATTCTTTTGATAAACACTTATTGAGCACCTACTGTGTGCTATGCCCTGTGCTCAGCTCTGCAGGTAAAAAAAACCCCATATATTGTACATTGCATCTTATCTACAGATGAACAAAATTTTTGAGGTCAGAGATGTTTTGTGGAACTTTGTTTGTTTTCTTGTTTGTGGAAAGAAGAAGTTTGGACCAGACTAGCATTTCCCAAAAGGGAATCAGGGGGACACGGGTTCTCTGGGATATTAATAGGAGTGACAGGGGGGAAAGTGTTCCGTAATCCACTGGGTTTGGGAATTACTGGGTTAACATTTGCCACGGTGTTCTCAATCTCTGTTGCTCCAAAGAGCTCAATGAGCATCTGGGTGGTTAGGTTCTGTGAGTTACCCTCTGGGATATCTAAGGGAGTTTGTTCACTGTTTTCCTGACTTTATGAGTCCTGGTTGGATGCTGCCTCCTCCAAGGAGCCTTCTCTAAGTCCCCAGAAGGACCTGAGTCCCCTCCTCTGAAGGCACCTACCCAGAGCTCCCTTTAACCTCTGAATATTGTCCACCTTGGGTTGTAACAGTCTGTTTCCATCACTTGATTGTGAGCTTCTCAAGGGTAGGGCCAGCTGTGATTCACTTCTTGGTTCTGGTATACACAACAAAATGGGTGGATGGAGCATTTAATGGGTGGAAGGATGAGTGATGACTTGACGGGTGGGTGGGTGGATAGTCAAATGGATGTGGATGATTTCATGGTTGAATACTGTGAATTATTGACGGAGGAATGAATAAATATATAATTAAATGAGTTAATTAATAAATAAAATGATGGATGACTTAATAGATGGCTAGAAGAATAAACAGATAAAGGGATAAATCGATAGATGGGCTGGTGATTCCATGAGTAATGGATGGGTATACAGACGGGCAGATGGTTGGATGGATAGATGAATGAGTGGGTGGATGGATGAGGGAATGAACAGATGAATGGGTAAATGGATGGATGAATGGATGGGAGGGTGGGTGGATAGGAGAATGGATGGGTAGGTAAATGAATGTATTGATGGGTAAGAGGTTGAATAATAGAATAGATGGATGGGTAGGTGGATGGATGGATGGATGGGAGAATGGATAGATAAATGGATAGATGAATGGATTGGTGGGTAGGAGGGTGGATAAGAGAATGGATGGATGGATGGATGCATAGGAGAACTGATGGGTAGATAAGTGAATGGATTGGTGGGTGGGAGGGTGGAAAGAGAATAGATGGATGGGTAGGTGGATGGATGGAGGTTGGATGGATGGATAGGAGAATGGATTTGTAGATAAATGAGTGAATTGGTAGGTGAGAGGGTGGATAATAGAATAGATGGATGGGTAGATGGATGGGTGGGTGGGTGGGTGAATAGGAGAATGGATGTGTAGATAAATGAATGGATTGGTGGGTAGGAGGGTGGATAAGAGAATAGATGGATGGATGGGTGGTTAGATCAACTGATGGATGAGTAGATGAATGAGTGGATGAATGGATAGGAAAATGGATGAAATGAGTGCATGGATGGGTGGATGAGAGAATTAATGGATAGATAGGTGAGTTGGATGGATTTACAGGTGAATGCAGGCTATGTCACAAGATCTGAACTGAGGTCAGAAGGCAGGGAAATTCCTGTGTTCCTCCCTGATGCAGCAGTATCAAGTTTTTGAAGTTTGAAAGTTTAGTGAAAGCTTTGAGTTGTATCTCCAGAAAATTGCACGTAGACACAAAATGTTAGGAACTTTATGGGAATGGTGGTGGTCATGGAGCTTAAGAGCCACCTACAGACCCTAGGTGAGCAGTCCCGGTGCAGTGTTATGCATTGAGTTTTACTCTCTGAGCCCTGATCTTGGAGAGGAACCCAGACCCAGTGGAGTAAAGGCAGCCGAGATGGGGCCAGGTAGTTTCTCAAAGAAGACACTTGTGTATTCAGTCATTCATTGCACAACATTACTGTGACTTTTCTGGATGCCTGGGAGAAAATACCTGGGGGAAGATAAAGGTGCCTCTCATAAGTGACAAGTGTTTGGAGCTAGAAGTCAGATTGCATTTTTAATCTCATCTCTAATATGTACTGGCTGGGTGACCTTGGGAAACTTACTTAACCCCTATGGGCCTTCTCTTCCTCATGTATGAAATAGGGACAGCAATAATCCCTACCCTATTGCATTGTGAATTTGTAAACAGGTGTGTAAAACATGTAGCCCAGTGCTCAGTGCATAGCAAATGCTCAACAAATAAAGAAGAGATTCTCCTGCCTCAGCCTATTGAGAGCTGGGATTACAGGTGCGTGCCACCACCGCCCAGTTAATTTTTGTACTGTTAGTAGAGACAGGGTTTCTTCTTCTTACATGACTACTGTCTTGCATTGGACCTATGCAAGATGCTGCTGAGCCTGAGGTATCCAAGGCATCATCTTAGCCTTTTAAAGTGTCCTCAGTCCATCAGGGAACACAGACAAGTAAGCAGAGGATTCCATTCACACAGGGTGTTGGGGCTGAGATGAGGGATCCCAAGACCTCATATTCAGGGTTGTCTGATCCTCAGCATTCATTCCTATTAATACCTCTTTCTAGCTAAAGGCTGCAGAGACTGGAAGGCTACATGCCGCATTTCCCAGCCTCCTTTGCAGCAGGGTCTCTGTACGCTCAGCAGGTCTTGCCAGGCAGATGCCTTCCCGTGAGTCAGGAAGTGGGGGCCGCCTTGTTTCTGCCTGGGCTCTCTTTCTGCTGGTGAGCATGGTCATGGGCTGGATTTTCTTGCAGCAACATTGGCATCTGGTTACCACTCCTGGGGAGTCTAGAGGTAGGGGTGGTGGTGGTGGTGGCTTCCTCGTCTCCAGATCGCTGGTGCTGTGATGTGTTCTTGACGTCTCTGGCTCCCCTGTGGCCTCCTGATTCCCCACCACCCTGAGTGGGCGACAGCTCCCTGAAGGTCCAGTTCTGCTGTGTGGTGCTGGTGCCTCTCCAGCCTTCTAGCAATGTTGTGAATGCTCAATTCCCTGTGTTCAATCCTTTCTGCCTAAAATGCCTGCAAGGAATGCTGTCTCTGACATTGAAAACAAACACCAAATCTGGAAGGGTTTCTGGTTCCCAGAATGACTGTAGTTTGACTCACACGTGGTGGGAGGCGGGAAGCGCTGTAGGACCTCAGCAGGTTCCTAAACCAGACTGTGGGGGTCAGGGAAGATTTATGAAGCCTGTGACATGTAAACTGAGTCCTGAAGGGCATACATGGAGTAGTCAAAGAGTTGACTGGGAAGAACACACTAGGCAGAAGGAACAGCCTGTGCACGGCCAGGCACGGTGGCTCACACTTGTAATCCTAGCACTTTGGGAGGCAGAGACAGGTGGATCACCTGAGGTTGCAAGTTTGAGACCAGCCTGGCCAACATGGCAAAAGCCCGTCTGTACTAAAAGTGCAAAAATTACCTGGGCTGTGGTGGTGAGTGCCTATAATCCCAGCTACTCGAGACGCTGAGGCAGGAGAATCTCTTGAAGCCGGGAGGCGGAGGCTGCAGTTAGCCAAGATCGCTCTGCTTCTGACAGTAAACAGCATGATATAGTAGGTGTCTTTCAGGCCTCTGCAGAAGGCTGGATTTGGGGAAGAGGAAGTATCCTTGCAGGGAGGTGGCAAGGAACTGCAGCCACTAGGGTGGGAGGTGATGAGATTGACCTGGCATGGCAGCCTCAGAGGAGGGTAGGATGGAGGGATGTCAGGGAGGCTGAGGACAAGACTCCCAGGCTTTGGTGACCAATTGGGTTGGCGGCGTGGCGGCGGGAAGCATTATAGATGATGCTCATGTTTCTGGCTTTGGACACTGAACAGTTATGCAGCCTTCCATAAGAGGGGAGACAGGCAGAGAGGGACAGTTTGGGGGAATTTGCTGAACTTGCTTTGGGCACACTGATTTGGAGGATGCCTGGGGACCATCCAGGAGGAGGCATCTGGGAAGTGTACAGACATGTGGTCAGAGGCTGAGACAACAGATTGGATGTGGACAAGCCATGACTCTGGGGAAAATGAGTGAAATAGTCATTCGACAAATAGCACAGGAGCGCCTGAGACACACTCGATCAGTTCGTGTCTGAGTGCCTGGCAGTTGGCCAGGGGCCTGGCTGCTTGTTAAAAAGCCAGGAGGAAGCGCTGGAGACAAGCCTTGGAGGGTGGGCTGGGTTCTACCAGGAAGGGATGGGACGAGGGCCCAGTGGTCAAGTGTGTGAGGCGGGGTTGAAGCCCAGTGCCTGTGTGTTCATTGCAGGGACCTGGTCAGACGCTGCCTCCATGAGCCTGCTTCCTCATCTGAAAATTGGTCATAAGGGACATGGTGCTGGTGGAAGCAGGAAGCTTGGAGCATGGAGCAGGGCTTTTGGGGGACAACCTGGGGCACAAAGAGTCACCCATTTCCTGGTGTGGCAGAGCCATGGGCGATGGGGAAAAATTAGGATCTGCCTGAAAAACACATCTACAGCTGTGTCCCATGTGAGAAAGGAGACCTTGGTCCCCGCCCAGGCTCCCTTTCACCCCCAGCCTGCTGGAGCTGGTGGGCGGGAGAATCATCCCTGTGGAGTGGAGGAGGGGACCAGATGACAGGAACCTTCTCCACGTCCCTTGGAGCTGCTGGATCTGGGTCCTGGCCACCGTCCCTGCTCCATTAGGCTGCAGCCAACAGAGGCTGTAAACTGGAGGCCTCGGGGGTGCAATCTGGCCCCCAAGCCTGTGTGACTTTCTTCCGCCCACACAGAATTTTTAAAAGAATGAAGCCAATATTTAAGAATACGTGGCTATGACATAAAAACCTGTGTTTTGACTCCCTCTGGAAAATCAGGGCACGGACCATCTGATCATATTGAGCCTGGTTTTCTAGGGACCACCACCAGCTGGAGCTGAGAGGTGACTGTCTTCAGACAAGGCGTGTGCCCTAGTCCCCACCACTCCCTCTTGTCTCTCTGACACTGAGGCCCAGGAATAGCGGCTATTTATCATCTTACCCCAGCCCACTGTACTCATTTTAAATTCCTGCCTGGTCCCTGGTGACACTGAGTTTTCAATCTCATCCAGTTTCTTTTTCCTCTATAACCACTAAGACTTTGGCCCCGGTTCTAGCCCTGAATCTGCTCTCCCAGGACGCCAGTCTCTGAGCTCCTCAGGGTCATGGTTCACCTTTCCCTATTCCCCACAAGGCCCAACACCACCCCCGGGGGATGAAGATGGGCTGAGACTTAGCTGGTGTTGGCAGTGGGGGCGGGGTGGGGTGGGGGGGCCGGATGGGCCTGTGGGAGGTGGACCCACATCTGCTTCGAGATGTGTCAGCTGGGCCTGGTCACACTCTCTGCGGTTCATCCCTGAGGCATGTGGAACCAGGCGCTGTGCTCGTGGCCCAGCCGGGGTGGTGGGCGGGGCCAGGCCCGGGACATGGTGTATGTCAAGGCCACGCACAGCAGGCCTGATGTTCCAGTCGCAGACACATTTTGTTGGAAAGAGGAAAGGAGGGAGAGGCAGAGCTGCTTTAACAGAAAGTACCCAAAATACAGAGGCAGAAAGAGCCGAACTCATACCCTAAGTTGCTGTGTGACCTCGGGCAAGTCACCTTACTTCTCTGAGCCTCTAGCTTAAGATGGAACCAAGGACAGACCCCAGCTTGCAGCCTTGTGGGCCGATTCAGTGGTACAGTGGCTGATGTGGGGCCTGAACCCCAGAGGGGCAGCCTGGAATGGAGACCAAAATCACAGACTTTGGGGCTAGACGAGCTTGCCACTTGTGAGCTGGGTGACCCTGGGCAGGTCACTTCTCCATCTGCATCCCTGAGGGAAGGTCCTCACCAAGTTACTCTGCCAAAAAAAAGAATCCATTCACTGAGCAAATATTTATTGGGCACTTCCTGTGGGTCAGGCGCTGGGGACATGGCAGGACATAGGACGGCCAAAGGTCTCTGCCCCTATGGACTTCACACTTGCAGAGACAGTGGGCAATACACAAGATAAATATGTTGCATATTGTATTTGAGAAGATCTGTGCTAGGGAGAGAAGTGAAGCAGGAAAAGGAGGTGGGATTTCAGTGGGCGGGGCAGGGACAGCCTTGGTGAGCAGGTGACAGCTGACAAAGTTCTATAGGAGGTGAGGGAGGGAGCCTTGGGGAGGAAAGAGTGTTCCAGGCAGTGGGAACGGTGCGCGCAGGCCCTGATTGGGGGCTGTGGTGGTTGTGTTTGGGATGCAGCAAAGAGATCAGTGTGTGGAGCAGAGGGAGCGAGGGAGAGAGCAGGAGGATGTGAGGGCCGAGAGGCCGTTGGGGATGGAGCCTGCAGGGTCACGTGGGCTGTCTAAGGCCTTCGGCTTTTTCTCTGCAGGAGATGGGAGTCATGGAGTGTTCTGAGCAGAGGAGGGACATGGTCTGGCTTGAGTTTTCATAGATCCCTCTGGCTGCAGGTGGAGAATGGACTGGAGGGGCCAGGACAGAAGCAGGGTGATAGTGGGGAGAGGACGGCAACAGTCCACCCTCTGTTTAGCGATCCTGGTCCTTCCCTGCTCTAAAGCCTTCCTGAGTTCCCCTCACCTCTGGACAAAGCCCAAACTCCTGAGCATGACATTCAAGGCCTCCTTACCTGACTCTACCTGCTCCCTGCCCCGGCCCCTCACTCTCTCCACCGCAGCCCAGTTAGATATTCTCCCTTCCCTGCTTCACATGCTGTCCACTTTGCCCATGAAGTTTCCTCTGCCAGGAATGCCCTTCCTGTCCCACTTTGTGACCCAGCTCACGTGAGGCCCAGTCCCACCGAGCTAGGAGATAGAAAGCCAGGAAAAGAAGAAAGCCCGTTCCTGGGGAGGGCCAGGGTGGGCCAGGTCTCAGCTCCCCTCTTCCTCCTGAAATTCATCTTCCAGGGCCTCTGAAACTGAGGGCAGGCTCAGGAGCTGGGAGTGAGGCTGGCTGTAGCCCATATGACCATGCTGTGTGACCTTGGACAAGTCACACACCCTCCCTGGGCCTTGGCTTTTCTGCTCTGTAAAATGAGGAGGATCCTGGAGATCTTCATGGTGGTTCTGTGCACTCAAGACTGTGGCAGCCGTGAGGGTAGCAGCATCCTGGGGAAGATATAACTGCACTTTTTTGCCCAGCCGTGCCGTGCCAGCTCAGGGCAGCCCTGAGCCGATGCCAGGGATAGCTTGTGGGAGGAATGACCTCTGAAGCCCTGGGCATCTCCAGTTCAGTCAACTCTGAGTGACTCGAGCACCTACAGTGTGTCCAGCTTCAGCACTGTGCATGGACAGAGACAGAGGCCAGATGGCCTGAGTTCAAGTCCCAGCTTACCACTTCCTAGCTGTGTGATCTGGGCAAGTAACAAAACCCAGCTGGGCCTTGGTTTCTCACCTGTGACATGGGGAGAGTAAGAGTGTTCTCTCTTCTCCTGGGGAGCTCAGAGAAGCCGGTGCACTCCTATAAATACCATGCTCCGTACTCGGAGGAAGCAGCTTATCAAGGCCAGCTAGCGTCATTATTATCATCACCACTGTCATTTCCCAGCTCTGTGGCCTCAGGCATCAATTGCCTCCCTGTGCCTCAGTTTCCTCCTCTGTGAGATGGGGTAATCGTCCCACCTTTGGAGAGTTGCCATGAGGATTGAGCCCGACGCATGTAGATGAGCCTGGAGCAGAGTAGACTCTCCTTGGTATTTGTTGTTCATTTGTTTGAGACAGGATCTCACCCTGTCACCCAGGCTGGAGTGCAGTGGCATGATCTCGGCTCACTGCAATCTCTGTCTCCCAGGTTCAAGTGATTCTCCCACCTCAGCCTCTCAGGTAGCTGGGATTACAGGTGTGCACCACCACGCCTGGCTAATTTTTGTATTTTTAGTAGAGACAGGGTTTCACTATGTTGGCCAGGCTGGTTGCAGACTCCTGACCTCAAGTGATCCATCTGCCTCAGCCTCCCAGAATGCTGGGATTATAGGCATGAGCCACTGTGCCCGGCCTCCCTCTGTGATTTCTTGAGAAAAACATTTCAATTGCAGAATTTATTTGATTCACTACTGTAAATCATAACTGATCTATGACTAGCTCCTATGAAATCCTTTGTTGTTCGTCTAGTCAAACAAATGCTCATTTGGTTTAATCTGACTTAACAAATTAACGAGATGAGGAAGAAAATTCCAGGCCTCGGGACATTCGCTGCAGCCCAACCGGGCACCGAGAGACACGTGTCCTTCTAATGAAGAGTGGAGGAAGATCAACATGATCCTTATTTACAAGTCGTTATGACTGTGCAGCTGGGTGACCTTGGGCAAGTCCTTTCCCCTCTCAGACCCTCAGTCTCTTCTTTTCTAAAATAAATGTGAGAGCTTCCTACCCGCCCTGTCTAGCTCACTCCAACACATCACGGCTGTCGTTTGCTAAGTCCCTCCTGGATGCAAAGTGGTGTTTGTCCCCTCCCTCTCCCTGACCACCCCGCCCCCTTCCAGGAGGGAAGGCTGGGCGCTGCTCCTTTTCAGGACAGGACTGTGAGGCTGGGGAGGCGGCGGAGGATGCTGCCCAGGGAGAGGAGGAAGTGGGGGGCTGGGGCTGGCTGGGCTGACGCAGCCGTGATGTCAGAGGCCGGCCACAGGCAGCCGGCCCAGTGCTAACTGTGTGCTCTCTGCTGGTCTGGCCTGGCGCCTGCCCCCTCCTCCCCCGCCACCCCCCTTAACCCCTTCCCAGCCTCCTCTTCCCAGACGGCCATCCCCCAGGCCCAGCCTTGCCCACAAGATTCCCAGATTTCACAACTGGGGCTGGCGCTGAATCATGTACAGTAAGTCCGGGGAGAGAAACTCCCGGCTGCTTGGCGTCCCCGGGACAGGACAGCTGCCAGGCCTGCCCTCCCTCCCAGGGGCCCACCAGCAGCCCGGGATCATCCGCTCTGGGCCCCTGACCAGCTAGGGGGTGATGGGCGGGACACACAACCTCTCTTGGCTGTGCCAGGAATCGAGGGACTGTGCGATTTCCAGGGAACCTTCAGGCTCTGGAGGGACAGAGGCAGACCTGGGTGCTGGGGGAGGGGGTCAAAGTGGCCTTGTATTCAACCACGGCCTGCCACCAAGTTGCTGGTGACCTGGAGCGGTCCCTAAGTGTAACTCTAAGTTACAGTTTCCTTATCTGGAAAGTGGGGCTGATCACAGCCCTGAGCTCGCATGTCACTGGGAGGCCTCTGAGATGATCTGTGTATGGTACTCACTGCAGGAAGCGCCCAATAAATATTATTGTTATCATTGTGACGTTGAGCTGCTCATGACACACTTCAAAACTCTGGAGAAATCATCCCGTTCTGTGAATGACGTCTCCCCTGAAGCACCCACCCCTCCCACTGTGATACAAATTACATCTTATCTTCTTAAAACTTCTTCAGTACATCAGCAAACATTTATTGAGCACCACTGTGTTCCGTGCATGCTGCAGGTCTTGGAGATACAGAAGTGAACAAAACAGACAGACATCTAAAAGCCCTCTGTTTCATGGAGCCTGTATGGTGGCTGAGGAGAATCAGACATTTGAGATCATTTCAGGGAGTGAGCAGGGGTCCAAAGGAAAGAAAGCAGAAGATGGGATGGAGAGAGCCTGGGAGGTCCCCTCTGAGGGGGTGACGTTTGAACGGAAGCCCCAACAAAGAGGAGAAACCCACGTGCAAAGGCAGGGGGTGGGGACCGGTGCTCCGGGCAGAGGGAGCTGCAGGTGCTAAGGCCAGGCTGTGGGGATCCTCTCTTTGGAGGCTCAGCAAGGACTGGGTGGCTGGAGCAGAGGGAGTGAGTGAGGGGCAGAGGGGCAGCAGGTGAGCTTGGGTGGGGGCGGGGGGCAGCCCTGGAGCAGCTCTCCGCAGGCCAGCCTCTTCCTGAACCTGGTCACCTGGTGCCTGACTTGTATCTGTGCGGGCAGCCACCCGACAAGGGCCTGGCTTCTTCCCACCTGGAGGCCCAAGGCCCTGGAGCTGTCTGCTCAAGGTAAACAGCCTCATTCCCAGGGAGGGCCAGGCTCCCCTGGCCCTGCCCTGTGCACAGCCTGCTGCCGGGACTCCCCCTCCCTGCCTCTCAGCTGCTCTGCATTTGGATCTCAGAGTCTCAGCGTGCCTACCTGTGAGATGGGCACCATGTTGCCTCAGGGAGGGAGTAAAAGGAGGAAGGGAGCTCTGGCCTTAGTATCCATCCCCTGAACCCTGGAAGAAGGGAACCATCTGGAGCTGACCGGGGACCAGGCTGTGTGTTCACAGCTGGACCAAGAGCTCAGACGTGTGTGTGTGCACATATGTGCACGCACATATGTGTGCACGCACATATGTGTGTGTGTGCGTGCACATGTGTGTGTGTAGACATATAGAGTCGGGGAGATGGGGTGGCCTCAAGACCCAGGAGCCACAAGAGAAGAGAAGAGGGTAGGGGTGGGCCTCCAGGGACAGGGAAGAGTTAGAGCCTGGTTCTGGGGTCCAAGTGGTGATTGGGGCAGGGGGACCAAGAGGCCTGCCCTCCCTCCCAGGGGCCCAGTAGGGGCCAGGGATCATTTCCTGGGTTGTTTTAAAAATCATTTATTTCTAGAAAAGTCTTTCATCATTTCCCTTCAGATCATGGATGCTGAGATGGCTGATGGTGTGGGTAGCTGTGGCCTGACATATCACTTTTGGCCTCAAACTGAGGCAGCAGGGGGAAGCGGTGGCCACGAGGCACAGTATCTGGCGTATGTGTGAGAAAGAGCCACAGCGCCCTGGGGAGGGGCCAGGGTCTCAGCCTGCACTGCCGTGGTCTCAACGTGTCTCCCAAAGGTCACGTGGGCCATTAAGAGGTGACCGGGTCATGAGGACTCTGCCCTGATGAATGGATTTGTGTCGATAACGCAGGAGTGGCTTCATGATGGACAGAGTGGATTTGTCATGTAAGAGTTCAGCCGTGTCTTGCTGTCTCACATGCTGCCTCTTGCCATGAGATGCCTTCGCCATAGAATGACAGCAAGAAGGCCCTCTCCTGAGCAGGCCTCTCAGTCTTCGGCTCTCCGGCCTCCAGGACTGTTAGAAATACATCTCTGTTCTTTATAAATTACCCAGGCTGTGGTATTCTGTTATAGCAACACAAAACAGACGAAGACACCCACTGCATGGCTGAAGAAACGGGCCCAATAGGTGAGGAGTGTTGTCCAGGTTTCCCCGCCAGAGCAGCGGCAGAGATGGGATTTGAACCCTGGGCCTGTATGGCTTGTGATCACTCCTAGCTTCAGCCCTGCCTGGTGCTGGGGGGCTTGGGGCTAGGATGGTGGTCAGATGTTTAAGCACATTCCCTATCCACCTGGAAAGAGGCTGGCCTGAAGTTGAATCAGCCAGAAGTGACTCAGGCTGGGACCCCTCTGCACCCTCCCCCAGGCCGGGAGTAATTACCTGCCCGGGTTAATAGCGCCCACTTCCTGCCACCTTTCATCAAGGCTCCTGGAGCTGCCAGGCAGTAATTAACCTTTACAGCACCCCTCTGAAGTCAGCACCAGAGGCAGACGTGTGGTGATGGGTAGGTAAACTAAGGCAGAATCCATGGCAGCCTGGGAGCCTGTTGCTCCCCTGTGACTCAGCAGCTCAATCCATCTCTGCTTTCTTCACACAGGAAGCCGCAGCTGGCCTAGATGCCCCTCATCTTTATAGCTGAGCTGCAGGCTGGGGACCTGAAAGGCCCTCACAGCACCTGCTCCCACCCTGGACCCTCACAGAAGCACAGGAACATGGGTTTGGAACTGATGAAGGGGCTGGAATCTGGCTCTGCTCTGTGAGTCTGGGCAAGTCACTGCCCCTCTCTGGGCTTCCGTTTCCTCCTTGGTAACACAGGATGATTCTACCTACCCCTTGGGTTTGTTAACCTAAATCTACCTCTGATTCATCATCTTTCCTTCTCACTGTAGCCACACTGGCCCCCTGACGGTTCCTTGAACACCACAGGCCCTTTCCCACCTCAGGGCCTTTGCACATGCAGTGCCAGCTGTGTGGAATGCCCTTCCTTCCAATCTCCCCATGGCTGGCTCAGTCTCATATTTCTTGGTTCAAATGTTACCTCCTCAACCTAGACAGCACCCCGCCACCTCTTTACCCCCTCTTACTCTTCTTCAACCCTTCTGGAGGTATCTTGCTATTTATCTTGTTTGTATCTTTTCCAGTTCCATGAGGACAGGGAATTTTGTCTGTTTCATTCATAATATGCTCCCAGACTGAGCACAGTGTCAGACACATACTAGGTGCTTAACAAACGATTGCTTCCTCTATCTCTTCTCCTGCTAGCCCCAAGTTCAGCTACTAACTGGCTGTGTGACCCTGGGGGTTGCTTTTCACCTCTCTGGTCTCCTATTCCCCCTTGTGGACAAAGGATGGCCTGGGCATGAGTTTCTTCAAGGACTAAGGTAGCAATAAAATTCCTGGCACCCCAGCCTCAGTATCTCCCCAGGCAATGGGGTAGAGAGCGAGAAGGCAGGTGAGCAAGGACCAGCCTCCGCCATGCAGACACTCTCCTTCCTGCTCCTCTGTCCGCCCCTTTGCCCTGGGTTTGTGGACTTACTCTGGGCAGATCTCCACGACCAACCACCCCCTCCCTTGGCATGTCTGTCAGCACCCTTGGGGGAAAGAATTTGGAAAGGGGAGGGAGAAAAAGAAAGCAGGGTGCGAGGGGATGGTTCCCACACCTGTGTAAATAATTTGTCGTCTTAAAATGCTCAAGTATGCTCACCTTTAATGCCTGCTTCTTGGGCTTGTTTTCCTTGGCAAGGCCCCCACGGGAGTGGAATTTCGGCCGAAGGCAGCCCAATTGTCATCTTCTAAGCATATTCCCAGGCCGGGGGCCGGGGAGGGTTCTGGCTGAGGCTCCACTTCCGTCCCCAGAAGTGCTGGGACGTTCCTGGGATCTAGGGAGCAGCCTCCAGTCCTGGAAGCTGTCCCAGAATTCTGGAATGTTGGAATTGAAACGGCCTCCTGCCCATTTTCCGGAGGAGGAACATGAGACCCAGAGAGGGGAAGGGGTTGGCTTGAGGTCATACAATGTGCAGAGACGAGCCGGGAGAAGGGGCGGGTGTGTGGACAGGTCAGTATCCAGCTCCCATTTTCAGGTAACAGCACCTCGACTTCCTACTGAAGAACCCCCTCTTCCCTTTTCTCAGTTCCTGAGGCTGCCAGTGCACAGAGGCCTCTGTCTCCAAGGGTGGACATGTGACTGGGTCTTGCTCTAGTGATTGGTCCAGGGTGGGCACATGACTGAGCCTCCCCAATGAAACTTGATCCTGGGACTTCAGGGCTGCCCATGATCTGTGAAGGAGATGCCATTTTCAATTGGGTGGAGAGTGAGCAAGTGAACACTTAGAGCGAAAAAGGACAAAACAAAGCAAAAGCCTGCCTGAGAGGAAGCAGCACAGAGCTGGACAGGGTTTGAACTCCTGGATCCCACTGTACCTGAAACTAGGCACCTTCAACTTGCTAGTTACCTGAGCCACTGCATTTCCCAGTTTTGGCTGAAAACAGTTAGCACTGGCTTTCTGTCCCTTGCATGCAGAAGGTGCTGACTGGCCCCTGCCCCATGGGAGAAGAGACTCTAGGCAGAAGAAATAGTGTGTCTAGTTACCCCAAAGCAAATGCCCAGCGGAACACTCATGTAACAAGGAGAAGGAGGAGGCACCTGGGAGCTGAGCTTAGAGTTAGTCAGGTGGTCAAGGTGGGAGAAGAGGGTATCTTTAGCAGGGGGAACAACCAATGCAAAAGCTTGGAGGGGTGACTAGTTAGTGAAGATCGATGTGCTGAGCTCGTGTTGGGTGGCAAGGGACACAGACGAAAAGGGCACAGCGGCCCCCAGCTCTCCTCACCTGCTCCAGCGCAGCGCAGGCTTGTCTGCTTTTGGAGCTGATCCTGGACACCTCCGCGTCCTTCCCCCGGCAGAGCACTGCCAACACGCTGTCTCAGACTTTGCAGCATCTCCTGGTTTGGTGATGTGCAGTGCACCTTGGGGACCACACAAGATTATTTTATAGGGTGCACAGACAAAGCGTAAAATCGCTTCGGGTCACATAGCGAGAGTTATTCTCTCTGCAAATTCTTTATGGTCCTTCCTTTATATCCAGGATAGTCTCTGTTTGGTGCCAACCTGCCTCTAAGACCAAATACTTGCTAATCTCCCTTTGTGAAAAAGAGAGCAGGTCTCAGGCTCATTCATGTCTCAGGCTCTCAATTGTGTCTAGCTAGACTTTTTGAAATGCCCCATAGGGCTGCAGCAGACATGATGAAGTGTCCAGCTTGTCCCAGCCCTGTAATCGGCACCCCAGTGAACAGACTGGAGATCCGCACCCCCACAGCTGAACTCTTCCCTCCATCATGTTCCCTCTAGGGACGCCACGATCCCGACTTGTATCACCACGGATCAGTTTCACATGTTTTTGAATTTTACATCTGATCTGTTTTCTGTTTCTATACAAGTTTGCCTTTTCTAGAATGCCTTATAAGTGAAATTCTACAATGTGTCTCCTCAATTTGAGTCTGTTTTTTTTTCTCCTGCTCAGCATGATGCTTTTCAGATGCATATATGTGGTTGTGTGTATCTGTAGATGGTTCCTTTTTATTGCAGAAAAGTATTCCAGGGTATGGATGTATAAAGCTTGTTCATCCATTCACCAGCTGAGGGATATTTGGACTGATTCCAGGTTTTAGCCATTATAAATAAGGCCACTAGGCACATTTGCAAACAGGTTTTTATGTGAACATACATTTTTATCTTGGGTAAATTTCTAGGAGTGGAATTGCTAGGACAGGTGGCTAAGCGTATGTTTCACTTTATCAGAAACCGCTGAACTGTTTTCCAAGGTGTCTGTACCATTTTTCATCCCCACCAGCAATGTATGAAAGTGTCAGTTGCTTCCTATTCTCACCAACACTTAGTGTTGTTAGGTTTTTTTGTATGTATGTGTGTTTTACTTTTAGTCATTCACATAGGTGATCATGGTATCTCATTGTGGTGTGAGTTTGCATTTCCCTAGTGACTGATGGTCTTGAACATCTTTGTATGTGTTTCTTTGCCATCTGTATATTTTCTTTGGTGTAATATCTGTTCAAACTTTATGTCCGTTAAAAAACCCCAATTGTTTTCTTCTTAATAGATTTGGAGAGTTTGTTATATGTATTCTGGATACTAGTCAACCCTTTGTCAAATATGTGATCTGCAAATATTTTCTCCTGTTCTGTGGCTTGTCTTTTTATTCTTTCAACAGGTAGACGTTAATAACATTGTTTTGTTTTCTTTGTAAGTATTTTTCTGGTTACTTTTGATTTGTGGCATGTGTGCTTTGCTTTTTCAGTTCTAGTGATAGCACCAAATGTTTCCTTTTAAAAGAAATATATTTAAGTGAAAAAGTCAGTAAATTTGAAGAAACACATTAAATAAGGAAGGGTAGAAGTGGAGGGTAGACAGCATGAAAATTATGAAGGCAGTTTCCAATTTGCATAACCAAAGTGTGGGCAGCTCAGATTTGTTCATCAACAGATACCGATGGAGCGCCCACCGTCCACCAGGCTCTGAGCTGGGTGCTGGGGACACAGCATCGAATGAGACAGTTGTTTCTGCTCTTTTAATGATGGTTTTTCTCCAGTGAGTCTCTCCTCATCTTTCAAAAGCCAATCTGAAGGCCCCTTGCTTTGTCCAGATCTTCCCTGGAATGTTTGTCACACTGTACTGCCACTTTCTGTTTCTGTAGCTCCCAGGCAAGTGGCTTGTCGGGCAGCCTCTGGCAGGGTTGCAGAGAGCCTGGTGCATAGGTGCCTCAAAAAATAGTCTCTCACAGATTGCAAACTATGATGAGATGCTGAATACCAGCTGCTGATTTGACTGGTTGAAATTAGCCAGGTCCACCCTGATGAAGGGGCCCGAAGATCCTCCCTGCTGCAGTCTGGCTGACCCCATGCAAGCCAAGGTCTATCTCCTTGGGCTCCCCTACCACAGACAAAGCTACCAAGAGAAAAAGCCTCCCAATCCAATGCCTTCGCCCTCTGCTATTTGCTTCCCATCCAGTGCCCATGGATGCCTTTCCTGCAAGGCTCAGTATTCACACAAATACTTAAATCAGGCATCTCTTTGCTCTGACCTGCCTCAGGACCACCACTTTCGCCATGGCCTCCTGCCACCGTTCCGCTGTTCCTATACTCCAGCAACCCGCCAGCGTCTGCCTCTCTCCGATGCACCGGCTCACTCCCAGCCCCGGCCTTCGCACTTGCCCTTCCCTAGTTCATTGCCTTCTCCAGCTCTCCGGACTCAGCTCTGAACTTCAGTGACCCTCCTCAGAGGCCCTCCAGGCTATGCTACCAAAGCCCTCTCTCCTCATTTTTTTTTTGACACAGGGTCTCACTCTGTCACCCAGGCTGGAGTGCAGTGGTACAATCATAGCTCACTGCAGCCTCCATGTCCCAGGCTCACGTGATCTTCTTGCCTCAGCCTCCTCAGTAGCTGGGACTACAGGTGTGTGCCATCATGCCCAGCATTTTTTTTTTTTAAGTAGGGATAAGGTCATACTATGTGGCTCAGGCTGGTCTCAGACTCCTGAGCTCAAACAATCCTCCCACCTCAGCCCTCCAAGTGCTGGGATTATTTAGGTGTGAGCCACTGTACTCGGATGCCTCATGTATTTTTTACTCTTCATTCCATTTCTTTCCTTTGTAGCATGGAATGCTCTCATTTCTGAGTTTATTTGTATGTTTGCTTATTTCTCATCTGTGTCCCCTACTGCAGTGGCAGCTCCATGAAGGAGCTCCCCAGTGCCCAGCATGGTGCTCAGCACACAGTCGGTACTCAGTCAGAATTTGTTGAATCAATGCATGAATGAATGAATGAATGAATGAGCTCATGAGCTCTCCCTTCCCCAGAGGCACTCACAGCAAAGTTGAACCCATCTATATGCCTATGCATCAGGCTAGTTGTCCTGTGGGCCTCTCTTGGGTGGGTACTGAGGGCTGCCCACTGGGTCCAGCCAGGCCTGTGTCTTGTCAGCAGCCCAGGGAAGGGACTTTTCCATTGTCCTTGGAGTTGGCCTGTGGGAATTTTTTCTCAAGACCTCGTGAGCCTGGGGCCATGGATGGGAGTAGAGGTAGCTGCAAGGTACAGGGACCCGGTGTGAAATTCCCTTTCGTCTTGGCTGTGATGCTATGGGGAGGGAGAAACTCCACTTGGGGCTGGTGCATCTTGAACACCTTCCTGCCACCTGCTCTTTCTTCTGAAGAAACAGAGCAGATCCCAAGTAGAAGCCTGTCATCGGCAATAGTAGCTGGCTTTGTTTCACTTTTTTGTATATTTCACCAATTGTCTTCCATTTGCAGCAAGTGCCTTAGATTGAGTGCCCCAGAAGCAGATCCTAACAGAATAATGTGAAGGCAAGTAGCCTGTTTGGGAGATGCCCCCAGAAAGCACTGGTAGGGAAGTGAGATCATCGAGGAAGGGCTGCCAATCTCAAGAGTGCTACCAAGACAGTAACCATGGAGGCAGCTGGGGCTCGGTCCTGCTGTGGCACGCTGGGAGCTGGGGTAGTAATGGAGTTAGCCCCCCAGGGGCGGGGATCGGCTGGCCAGGGAGCTGGGGAAGGGACACGTCAGCTTCTGCTCGTCACTGGTTGACAGCTGCTGATTGGAGTGTTAGTTCCTGGCACATCCAGTCTGCCCATGAGCAGAGCTCACAGGTGAAGGGGGCAGGTTCTGCAGCTGGAATCCTGTCTGTGTCACTGGAGGAAAGAGAGGGTGGTATGGGCAGGGCATGGACAACAAAGGCCTCACCATCAACCCTAGTTTCTCATTTAAAGCTGGGATAAAATGAGTTCCTTTAAAATTAAGTCTTACCAAACATTTAAAAAGTGAATTGATGGAAAGAGTACATAATACCTGCAGGTGAAATGTGAACGTGGCAAATGCTGCCATTTTTCAGGGCATCCAAAGCCTTTAGTAGGCAAACAGGTTCTTATGACCCACAAGAATGGTGTCTTTGGGCGGTGACAGCACTCCCCCTTTCCTCCCAGCATGCCGGGCTCATGCCCGCTCCTAACATTTCCTGGGACCCTTGGGAGTCCTGGAAATGGGTCATGAAGCTTGGTGGCAGAACCCCTGTGTGACTTGGGGTTTGCCCCTTAACATCTCTGGGCCTGTCTGTTAAAAGGGGATGTTCTCAAGTTACATAAAAAAGTAAATGTGCAAAAATAGTCAAGGCAATGCTGAAAGAAGAACTAAGAGAGAGGACTTGTTCATCCAGACATTAGAATATATGACAAAGGTATAGGAAATAAAACAGTTTGGTATTGGCATATAAATGGACAAATATATCATGGGAACAGAATAGCATCCAGGAATTAACCTGGCTATCACCTGGCCTACCTGCACTCACGCATGTGAAAGGATTTGGAAAAGGGAAGACATTGGCAGGCATGGGATTCTCTGGATTATATCTGGGCTGGCACAGAGATTCCCAATAGGCTCCCCATCTATAGCCCCTCCCCTCTAATCTTCCAGCTGTGGCACCAGGGACACTCACTGTTATGTGCTGCACTCACTCCTGCTCTTCTCTAAAAATAACAGAGCCTCCCACTCAAGATACATTAGATCATAGCTGTCACCATTCCTCCTTTTTTGCAGTTCTTTTTGATTCTTCTGATTAACTCAAGGAGAAAGTCTCAGGTGGGCGCCGCTGGACTTGAACACCTCTCCCATGTTTGCTCATCTCCCTTTATGAGGGAGAACAGGCCTTAAGCTCAGAGCCTTCAGCAGGCAGCAGAATGCAGCTAGAAGTTGGTAATGTTCTTTTGTGATTATTGTTTTAAGGTTACTTACTTTCTTTCTTTCTTCTTTTTTTTTTTGAGATGGAGTTTCACTCTTGTTACCTAAGCTGGAGTGCAAAGGCGCGATCTCGGCTCACTGCAACCTCCGCCTCCTGGACTCAAGTGATTCTCCTGCCTCAGCATCCAGAGTAGCTGGGATTACAGGCATGCATCACCATGCCTAGCTAATTTTGTACTTTTAGTAGAGATGGGGTTGCTCCATGTTGGTCAGACTGGACTCGAACTCCTGACCTCAGAGCCACCACTCCCAGCAAGGTCACTTCTATTTATAGAAATGAAAAGTTGATTTCTCCTTCTGATAGTAACACAAATTTTCCTTTGAAAATAAATTTTTCTGATCCATATTACAATGAGAATGAACCTCTAAAATGTGATGCTAAGTGAAAAAAGCCAGATACAGAGGTCATTTTTATTTTTTTGAGACAGGCTTCTGCTTTGTTGCCCAGGCTGGAGTGCGGTGGTGTGATCTCGGCTCACTGCGACCTCCGCCTCCCAGGCTCAAATGATTCTCCTACCTCAGCCTCCCCAGTAGCTGGTACTACAGGCATGTGCCACCACACTTGGATAATTTTTATATTTTTTGTAGAGACAGGCTCTCTCTATTTTGCCCAGGCTGGTCTCAACCTCCTGGGCTCAAGCAATCCTTCTGCCTCAGCCTCCCAAAGTGCTGGGACTACAGGCGTGAGCCACCACACCCGGCCAGGTTGCATATTTCCAGGAAATCTCCAAAATAGGTACATCCATTGAGACGAATGAAGAATGGTGGTTGTTGGGGGGATGGGGAGCAACTGCTTAATGGACACAGGGTGTCCTTTTGTGGTGATGAAAATGTTTTGTGATTAGCTAGAGGTGATGGTTTCACAACACGTACTAAAATGCCACTGAATTGTTCACTTTAAAATGCTTCCTATGATGCTATATGAACTTCATCTCTGTAAATTAGTTTTTAAAAAACCAACTGAATAAACCAAAAAATCAATTTACTTACGGCAAGGTCTGAATGGCTTTAGAGATGGCTTCTAGGTGGGGTGTGGGAAACACTGGCTGAGGGATGCATCTCACCACCACACATTGGCTCATTCCTTGCCCAGGCCTGGAAGGCCGTCTGTTCACTAATGGAATCCTGTGCATCCCTGGGAGCCCAGCTCAAGCCTCGCCTTGGCAGGAAGCCCTCCCTGATTACACAGGTGGTCAGGTGGGGTCAGTCCTGCAGCCCTTCAGACCGGGCTGTGAATCCCAGTCTTGCCACTTACTAGGGGGAGGAGTCTCTTAACTTAGACACACTGCTTGACTGAGAGGGCCTCAGTTTCCTTATCTGGAAAATGAAGGCTCGTGATAGTTCTTATCTCACTAGGTTGAGCTCCTACATAGAAAGTTCTAGGACAGAACCTGGGGGGAGGTGGCTGCCTGCATTCACACTTCAGCCTGGCACTGATCACGCCACAGTTGCATTCCTTTTCCTCCTGTCTCCTTCACTGTGGGCAAGGGCTCAGCCTCTGTGATCTCTGCATCATGTTCCTGTACATAACTCACACACAGTAGGGCCTCAGGAAGGGCAGACTGGCTGATGTGCAGAAGAACTCCCAGAATCCCACCTCTTCTCTCACCTCCATGGTCTCTACCCTGGTCCAGAGCCTGCGTGGCTCACCTGGACTATTGCGGTCTCCTCCTCCCTGGCTTCTCGGCTTCTGTCCTGAATCCTGCACCCCCAATCCATTCCCCACATGCGGCCAGAGAGATCCTGTGAGAACCTAAGTCAGATCTTGTCCCTTCTCTGCCCAGAAACTTTCCAGGGCTCCCACCTTACTCACAGGAAAAGCCAAAGCCCTCCCCATGGCTCATCCGCCACGGACATGCCCCGGCCCTCTCTGCCTCGCTTCCTCCGCCCCCCGCCCTCGCCCTCGTCCCTGTCCCTACGACAGTCCCCTTGTCATTGCTCCGACACTCCAGGCTCCACCTCACGGCCTTTGCATCTGCTGTTCTGGTTGACTGGAGCGCACATTACCCCCCACGGCCACTGCTCACTTCCTCACCTCCTCCAGGCCTCTGCTTAAATAGCACCTGCTAGGGAAGCTTCCCCCAGCTTCCCAGGGTTTGCTGGATTCCGAAGCTCTATTCTTCCCAGAGGCAAACCCCTTGGCTAGAGTCCTGGGCCAGCCCAGTGACTAAGGCAGAGAAGATGCTCCCAGGCCTCCCGCTGGATTTGGGGCCCAGGGTCAGCCATGGGGGCAGGCGGTACCTAGGCTGTACCTGGCACAGAGGCCTCTGCCTGCCCCTGCCGTGGGAGGCAGCCCTGCCCTGCACACACGGGCCTCCAGGGTGCAGGTGGGAAAGCCCCAGATCCTCCTCTGCTTACCTGACTTGCGCTGACTCAGACCCTCAGCCCTGGCCAGAGGGGAGCCGCGGCCGCCCCGCCCCTTGATGGGAAGCAGAGCTGTGGCTGTGAGGGCCTGGCTGGGCCAGACACTGACTCATCTCGCTCTATCCCACCCCTGCGCTGGGAGCCACGCCTCCCTCTGCCAGAGCCTCTTGGCTCTCTGCTGTGGGAGCTGCTCCAGGCGGAGATTTCCCGAGGGGTGCCTTATTCTACCTCTGGGAGCCTTTCTGTTCCTTCAAGGCCCAGCTTGAGGGCCATCTCCTGCAGAGAAGCATCAGATTCTCTCTGACCACAAGGGGGAAAGGATAAGGAAGAGGTAATAACAATAATAATAATACCAATGACAATAATGAAAACAACTGTTACACAAGAATAACAGCAGCCTGCCGTGCTTACTACATGCCAGGCACTGCTGAACACTGCACGTCTCAGCTCATTCAGTCCTCACAACAGTCCTCTGAGGTAGAAACTCTCATTTCCCAAGGCACAGAGTGGTCAGTACCCCGCCAAGCCTACCAGCGAGGCAGTGGGGGGAGGGGATATGAATCCTGGCAGCTGGACATCAGTGGCATTCTCACCCCCATCTCTGAGAACCGAGTGGAGGCCCCCGAGGCTGGAATGCGTGGAGCTGGGAAGGAGGGGAGCCAGGTCCTGGGCTCTGTTCCAGTGCCCGTCTCCACAGCGGGATTCTGAGTCTCCCCAGGCAGAGGCCAGCCCCCTCTTTCCAGGGGAAGAATCTCCCAGAGGGAGGGCCCTGTGGCAGCACAGGCTCCTGCTTGTTCGCTTCGTGGGGTGGAGCTCAGAACAGAGGGTCTGGGTGGTCCACCAACATTGCCCAGCCCCGTGGATGCTAGCCCCTGCTCCACAGGAATTCACACAGGTAGAGCAGGGACCACGGCGTGGGCACCTAACCCATGAACACTGCCAGCCACACTGTGAAACGGGGACAGTTACAAACACCCGTTTTTCAGAGGAGACTAAGGCTCAGAGGGTGACAGGGCTTGCTCAAGGTGACAGAGGTAGAACACGGCAGGAGTGAATTCAAACCCAGCATCGTTCTGATGCCACTCGGTCAGAGTCCTTTCTACTGGGTGGCGACTCAGCATCTCAATGAAGAATGGGGCAGGGTGGGAAGCAGATGTAGGAAAGAGCCCGGAGCCTCAGTGCACATCACCCTCTCCCTCTCCAGCCACAGTCCATTTTCCACTCCTTTACCCGTACATCCACCTACCTACTGATCCGCACATTCCTCCACCATCCAGACACCTCTCCATCCATCCTTCCATTATTTCATCTATCCTTTCATCCGACTCTCAGCCTTCCATCCACTCAGCAAGACTTCCTTCTACCTCTCCTTCTATTCCTCCACCCATCCATTTTTCTATACCTCCTGCCTTCTAGCCATCCTTCCATTCATCCTTCTGTCCATCGATTCAAATATCATCTGTCCACCTATCTTTCCTTCCAATCCCCGATCCATCCATCCAACCCTCTACCCACCCATTCATCCATCTACACATCCATTCATCCACACAGCCGCAAATGTCTATTTGAATGACAGCTGCAGTGCCCAAGCCTTGGGGTTGCCTTGCCTTGAGCCAGAAGAAACATGCCTAATTAGGTTTCTGTTTATTTGTTGTTCCAAGAAGGCTAATTGTGGGCTTTGTAAACAGCCCTTTGATGGCTACAGAGTTACTTAAGAGGACAGTTAAATAAACAATCACTGGGTGGAAAACAGTCAGTA